>ML780959.1:736648-797985 GCA_009831015.1 Picea engelmannii
TATATATATATGAATTTATATATTAAAATTAATACTAGTCAGGGTGGAAGGAGTGGGTGGGGTTATCTATTACCCTAGAGGAAACACGGAGTTAACCTTTTCCTGGAGTCCCGAGAAAGCCTTCAACAACTAGGTCGAAGCTTATAAGATTTTCCAAGGCTTATCACTGGCCAAATATGATGGTATTCATATTCTCACTATAATAGGGGATTCTAAATTGATAATTAGACATGTAAGGCTCCAAACTCTTCCAAACACCATCCACCTCATATCCATCTTGCTCATAATTAAAAAAAAAAAAAAACAATATTTCTACAATATCGAGTTATTTCATGTCCTTGGGTCTAACAATAGGGAAGTAGATAAGTTTTCAAATCATACCACTGGGCACCCAATTGATACCATTTCGATTAGTGGGGCCCTTTCCTTCTCTCTCTCTCTCTCTCTCTCTCTCTCTCTCTCTCTCTCTCTCTTGGTTATAAATTCACAAAATTAAGGGGTCCTCCATCATCTTTGGGACCCCTAGCTTTTATTAAGCATATTGATCATCAGCATGGTTGAATTATTGAATTGGAATAACATCTCTCCCACAAAATACACAAGGATGACATATGAAATGAATGTTGAGCCACATGCAAGTCATGCACTAACCCGCGACTTACTCAAATACTCATGTATTGTGTAATATTATCCCTCACTCCCCCCTTCACTTCACGGAGCATGTGGGATGGATAATAACATCATGGATATTCATTCTTGTACTAGAAATCATGGCTTCTGGTGTATTTTGAGCACAATGATCCATTCGTCTGCAACGTTCTTCACTTATGAAGAATTATGTTTAAGGCATAACACCATTGCACATTTTGGCATTCCCAACTCATTGATTGACTCCTTTGGTTGCTTATCAAGTGTTCTTCTCTACGTATCTCATTTCTCCTGGTGGTCATTGGGTCTCATGGAGAAAGGATCCCTCGGGAAATCCATCAAGCAGTTGTACTTGATGGAAGAATAAATAGGATACCTACGCACTACCATTCACTCGCTGCAAATCCAATTCGGTGGTATTTCATCCCATTTCTTAATGGTGTTAGAGGTATCCGTGCAATAATGAAAAAGAATCCAACATCTCCAGGATGTATGCTCTACTCTTCGGTGTCAAATAGAGGATTTGTGCCTCAAGACACCCCATGTCTCACCACCCTAGTAAGACTTCGGAATCTCAGAAACAACTTCATCACTAGTTGGACCTAAATTTCCCAGCTCCAGGTTTTGGTTAATGGTTCAATTTTAGAAGACTCTCTCCTTTTTTCATCTAGTATATGACTTGTTTTTTCATCTACATATTGGGGATTTTCTATGGGGTATACACAATCATGCATTTTGACCAAAATGTTGTATTAAAACTCGTTGTTGTTCATTCGTCATTCAATTTTGGTTTTGGGTTGAGCAAGTTTAAATATCTCCCTATGAATTTTGAACTCTGAATTGGATGTAATGCTCTGGCATTTTTATATGTTGTTTTAATTAATATAAGATTCCCCCCCTTTACTATTAACAAAAAATAGTAATACAACCAATAGAAATATTATTGTTATTTACGTAGTTTAACATAATGTATAGTAAGTATTACAACAAAAACCAAGATACAATCTCGTAATGTGGATTGTCACCCCTATAGTCATGAGATCAATCGACCCATAAAATTAATAATATTGGTTGTTTTCTAGTATGCAACTACACGATAAAATTAAAATACTAACTAATTGTGCCAATATTATTATATTTTTATTTGTATATTTTATTATCCCTTCAGATTCAACATAATCCATTGATACTTACTTTTCATAAATAATTTACACAATCATTAAATTACATCATGAATGAGTTCACAAATAGTAGATTTCACATCATAACTATATTTTTTTACAATTATACATATGTATTTATTACTAATACTTGATACAATATTTACCACAGAATACTTAGATGTAATCCATGACCTTATTCTTATATAATTCTTAGATTATTATATATGTATATAGGTATATATTTACATATCTAATGATTATCAATGTAGTTTTGGAACATCAAGTATTGATGGTTCATCACACACGTCTTAGGTTCAATCGGTCGAGAGGTCAACCTACAATTGCATACAATCGGTCTGACGATCAACTAGAACACTACATCAGTCGATCGAATAGTCGACATGTATATCAATAGGACAATGAACTAGAAGTCAAAGATAGTCAGGAAATGGATCGACCAACCCAAAAAGCGACTACGAGTTGGACACGTAGGTAGTCGAGTTGTGAATCCTTGTGGATCTGAATTGACAAAGTGGATTTGGTAGAGTCAAATCTAATAACTAACATTTACATGTGGACAAGATCTTTTGGATTATATGGAAGTTGGTTAGATCCCGAGACTATAAAAACAGACCCCTTGGGTCATTATCAACAATGGATATTGTGCAATAGATCATGTGGATCAAGATGTACAACATGCATTGTGATGTTTTGATCACAGTGTGCTTTGCTTAAGTGTTGTAACGGTGTCTTTAGACACCACCATTTATCTTCAAAAAAATTTATTCCTCTTTGATTATATGCAGTACTATGATGTCTATTTCATATGGTGTTCCACCCTATTCCCCATCATGGTATTAGAGCCAATGGTTTAAAACCTCAACCTGTTATATGTAAACCTTGTTTAGTCAGATTTGTTGTGTGATTGATTCTGGGCTAGTGGTTTGTTGATTGGAACTTATCGAAATAGACCAGTATATGTCTAGATATCGATGATGGCTTCAAATAGTGATCATGTTGTTCTGAATGGATCAAATTATGCAATGTGGGCACCAGATATGGAAACCCTACTGAAGAGCAAAGAAATGTGGCAATATACGAAGGTTTTGATTCCATATCCAATAGAAAAACAAGCCAAGTTAGTTGTCGATGACCAGAAGGATGAGGTTGTATGGGTCATTACGACCTACATCTCACAAGAGATTCAATTTCACCTCAATGGAATCGACTACCCTCATCTAGTCTAGAAGAAGTTGAAGTCGTTATTCAACCAAGTCGATGAGAGCCACATCATACAGTTGGAGAAAGAGTTGATCTCTCTCGATCCTCATTCCCTTGAGAGAATAAAGGAATATTTGGAATATTTCAAAGAAATCCAATTGAAATTGGGTGAATGTGGAAAGAACTATTGGAATAAGGATGGACTACTCATCGAGTTGGTCCTAATGAACATGATAAAACTGTTCAATGTTTTTTTTTTTGATTTCCCCACCAATTGACAAGAACACAAGGAATATGGTAAGGATTACACTGTTTAAGCTTTATATGAACTTTTTATCATTGATCAACAAAGATTGTTTGAAGAAGGCAAGATTGGCGGTAAATTCCAAACCCACTTGCTCAAGAGAAAGGGAAAGATAGATTTGAGTGATAGAGTATGGTTTGATGCCTCTACAAATAAACCTACATTCTACAACTAGAGACCTAAAGGGAAAACATATGTGTAACATCCCCTCTGTTATGACATCAATTATTTGAGTACAATAGATAAACACTTTTTTTAAAAAACAATTGTTAGGACAAGTGATATGCAATAATGACATACGTAATAATTACACATTCAATTCTCATCTCATCACTACACAACAAGAAACCAAACACCACATCACAAATTTCGAGATCAACCATATCACATAAACATAACAAATAATATCTACCCGCCCAACCTATCCTACAGGGTTAGGACCTCCAAGACACATAATCAATGCTCAAGTCCAGTATTCATCTGATTTATTTTGACCATTTAAGATCTCAGGACTGGAAACTATTCTTAGGAACAAAGAGACATCCAGTTCTATAGCATCCCCTATACACAACACAAGAAAGTGAATATCATGAGGTAGCATATATATATATATACCTTTTTCTTTAAATTCACATTGGGAGGTTGTCCTCTATGACAATTGCAAAAGTAAGGAAAAAATTTACATTAACAACATTAAATAATCGATCCATTCATATTAACGTCATTATAATTCACAATAAACCCAATATGTCGTTTTAGCTACATCACAACAAGAATCAATGATACAAATAACATAACAACATAATCAATCCTAATCTAATTTAAATACTAATTCAATAATAATATTAAGGAATTTCATCTGGAAGAATGTTTCTTATTAACATCTTCAATTGCTTCAAATTACCTTCATACAGCAGATACACCGATGAAGTGGATTATGACTCTCTACTCGTGAAGACAGATCTATTTTTTAGGGTTTAACGGTCAAGGGTGTCAGAGCCTTAATGGCTCCCTCTGAGGGAGGGGATCTGACCCTGGGATCTTCATCCTCAAATCTGCAGGCCTTCCAGGCCCTCATTGCGTCTTATGCCAAAGCCCCCAAGGCCCCCTTTCAAGGTTTGTCAAAAAAATAGTTGAAATCCCTAAGGTGAATGTTTTCTCTCCCTCAATGATGCCCCTTTCTCTTAGACTGGAAGACAGAGGACTGATCGGACAATTTACTGGTTTGTGGCCATCCCCAAAATCCATGCATCTCTGGATGGAAGCGAACTGGCGCAAACTGATCCAGGGACAAATGTCAACAACCTTCTACGGTAAGGGGTTCTTTGCCTTTCTGTTTGAAAAAAAAGAAGATAGAGATCTGATTTTTCGAAGTGGCCCTTACTTCATGGGGGAAAGAGGAATGTATTTAAATAAGTGGACTCCTGATTTTAGTCCAGAAAATGATATACCCTCAGTAGTCCCTATCTAGGTAAGACTACCTTTCCTTCCCCTCCATTGTTGGAACGATAAAACCATAAGAAACATAGGAAACACCCCCAGAAATTATATTGATCGTGTTGAACCATGAGAGTGACTATAGGCTTGCACAAGGCTTTGTGTGGAATTAGATCTGGAAAAAGGACTCCCAAAAGCAATACAATTGAATCTAGACAGTTGGTCATACATACAACAAGTGGACTATGAACAAATCCCCTTCAAATGTAAATCTTGCCACGAATATGGTCATTTTTCCAAATCCTTCCCTCAAGCCAAAGACATGCAGGAACAAGATCCAAAACAATATCACTGGCAACAACCAAAGAGGAAAAACGCAAATGGAAAACCTCAGTCCATCTCGACTCAAAGCCATTGAGAAAAACTCCTAGATCCAAAAGAAGCAGGTCCAGGCTCTCCACACAAAGGAGAATCAAGTCACAATAGACATGTCAGCCTCAACTTAGAAGGAAATGTAAAGGAAATCAGGGAATCCCAAGAAGAGAATAACAGAAATGGACAAGAAGAGATAGGAGAAGGGAATAATAAAGGCAAAGAAAAAGAAGTCTTGGACTTGAGTGGAGACTCCTCAGCAAAATATCTCCCAAACCAAACCTTGGAGAACCCAGAAATGTCAGAAGAAGAAATACAGGACACCTCAGATAGTGACTCTAATCTGGAGCTAACTCAACCGGCTAACACCAAGAAACCTGGAATAAAATCCTAAAGAAACAAAAGAGAATCGGCGACAGACAGAGAAAAAGAACTAGGCATTCAAAAAACAATCAAGGAGGCTCTAAAGAAAAATGGAAAATCTGTGAAAAATAAGGAAACCCAACATAAGGGAGCAACATCACAACCCTCAAAAGGGGGGGCACCAAAGCACACTTATAAATGATGAAAGTCGTCTACTGGAATTCCAGAGGATTGGGAAGCAAGGCCAAGAAATAAGAAGTTAGAAAATTGATTCAAACAAAAAATCCCTCAATTCTCATTCTCCAGGAGATGAAAATGAGGGAGAAGGAAACCCTCAAAGACCTGCAAAAAATTTGGAATAAAAGCAAAGGACGAGCAGCCAGTTCAAGAGGGTCCTCGGGAGGCATAAGAACTTTCTGGAAAACTGAGGAATTCGAATTAAAGGATCAAGTGAAAACACAGTTATGGCTAATGGTCAATCACCTCAAAAAAGACTTAGGTATGCCATACTCCATCATAAATGTTTATATGCCAAATAACTATATAGAAAAAAATGAATGTTGGCAATCCCTTATGGATTTGGCCACAGAAAATCCCCTCGGAAATCTTATTATTGTTGAATACTTCAATACAACCAAAGGAACAAAGGAAAAATGAGGTGTCTCTGTGGTGAGGGATCAACTTTGGGAAAGGTTGGATGACCTTATCTCGGATCTGGATCTCTTTGATTTACCTTTGGACAAAGGAATGTACACTTGGAACAACAAAAGAGCTGGCCCAGGGCACATAGCGCCAAGGTTAGACAGATTCCTGATCAAAAACGCGCTCTTGGCACTTCTAGAAAATTCGTTCTCATCGAACCTCCCCTGGGCAGGATCATATCATCGACCCATAAGATTGGTCTTTGAAGCTCAAAAAAACTAGGGCCGCGTTCCCTTCAAATTCAACCCACTATGTTGGACCGCCCCGAGCTCATCCAACCCATTTCCCAAATATGGAATAAGTGGATCACAGGCTCACCCAATTACATATGGGAGAAGAAGATAAAGTTGGTAAAATACTTCCTAAATATCTGGGCAAAAAACGCTTTGCAAAGAAAATCCAAAGACAAAAAGATACAGCTAGAAAATTTGCAGGAGGAAATGGAAACTACTGAGATCCATCAAAATCACATCATAAAAGAAAAAAAAAACCACAAGGAGTATATGCAGGCACTAGAAGAAGAGGAAATCACATGGCACTTAAATTCCATAAGCCTTTGGCTAAAAGCAGGAGACAAGAACACCTCCTTCTTCCACGACCAAGCAAAAATTAGAAATTGGACAAATCAAATATCAGAAATCAAAACCCCTCAAGGAGAAACTCTTAAAGACTTCAGTCAAATCAAGCAACAAGCTTCCACGCATTTTCAAAATCTATACACCACGTCCGGCAGGGCTGAGAATGAAATAATTGAATCCTTTCTCCAACACATACCTAGTAAGATCATAGAGGAGGACAATACACACCTAGACAGACCAATTGAAGAAGAAGAAATTCTAAAATCCCTGAAGCAATTTCAAGAAGACAAAGCTCCGGGTCCAGACGACTTCACTCTGCATTTCTACAAAAAATGATGGCACATAATTAAAAAAGATTTCATAAGGATGATAAGATTTGCGCACAAGGAAAAATAGGTGGGAGGAGCTACCAACTCCTCCTTCCTAGCTCTTCTCCCAAAATAATTTGGAGCCTCTTCCCTGAATCATTTCAAACCCATCTCCCTATTTAATATTTCTTACAAGATTTTCTCCAAAATAATCGCAAACATGATAAACCCCCTTCTTAGATCATTAATCCTTCCAAATCAAGGAGGATTTGTAGCAGGTCAACATATTTGGGATAAATTCATTTTGGTTCAAGAGGAAATCCACGCCAATGTCTCTCGAGGTGATTCAGGTGTGGCTATAAAACCAGATATCGAAAATGATTTTGACAGGGTGGAACATAATTTCCTCTTTAAAGTTTTGGAAAAATTTAGATTTAGTCAAAACTTCATTGCCTGGACAGAATCTTGCATCGCCTCCCCCTAGATAGCACCCCTCCTAAATGGAATACTTGGTCCCTTATTCAAGGCGTCCAGGGGCTTAAGACAAGGATGTCCCCTCTCCCCCCTACTTTTTGTGATCATGGAAGAATCCCTAAACCACAATCTAGAATGGGAAAGAATAAATGGCACTATTCCAGGAATCAAGATAGCCCAAGGAGTTAAAAGATTGAATCACTCCCAATTTGCAGATGATACAATCCTCCTGAGTGGGGCCTCAAAAACTTTGGCCAAAAGAATCCTGCAAGTTCTAGACACCTCCCTGCTAGTCTCGGGAGGGATCCTGAACAAAGAAAAATTCCAAATCTACGCCTGGAATGTCTATGTAGCCATCAGAGCAGGAATTGCTCAAATCATGGGATTCTCCATCACCCAAGATTGGAAATACTTCAAGTACCTAGGTCTCCCTCTTTGCAGTAAAGTGCTACCAGGCGAATTTTGGCATGTTTCTCTCCAAAAGGTTAAAGAAAAGATGGAAACATGGGGATCAAGGTGGCTCAATCCCACAGGAAGGGTGATCCTGATCAAATATGTTCTCTCGACCCTCCCTATTTTTCAATTCTCTACCCTTCTAGCCCCAAAGGGAATTTTAAAACAATTGGTGCAGCTCATTCTCAAATTCTTGTGGCAAGGAGGAAAATCCAACCCAAAAAAATTCCACTTAGTGAATTGGGACACAATCACCTTGCCCAAAAAAAGTGGAGGCCTCAGAATCAGAGACCCCGAAATTACCAACTTGGCCCTAGGCACTAAACTACTCTGGAGGATAGTCACAAGAGAAAATTATTGGTGGAAAATGGCTCTCATCAAAAAATACAGACTTGGCAAAAGAAAAAGAAGCATGGATAAACCCCAATCGCCACAAATAGGATCCCAAATCTAGAAATTAATAAGGGTTGTTACCCCCTTTTTTAAAGAACATATTTCCTAGATCTCGGGAAATGGAAAAACAATCAGAATCTGGCAAGACCAAATTATTGGGGTAGATATCAATTCATGGGAAGCAGAGATTGACGAGTTAAAAAGATGGATGTTGGTTGCACGTAAAGGCACCCTCTATGATATCTCAGTATGGAATGAGAATGGAAGCTGGAAGGATTGGGACCTGGGGAGAGTGCCTAAGCACTTGACCAACCAAGCACACCATCTGACTTCTCTCTTGAAAGGGGCAACCCCCATCCTTAAAACCACTGCAGACAGTTGGGGATGGGGTAAAAACAGATACTTAGTAAAAGAAGGTTATAACATGTTCCTCTTCAGCATGAGAGAACATCATAATTCAACAAAATGGAAAAATGTATGGAGTTATGACTCTCTTCCCAAAGTTAAATTATTCATCTAGACCCTAGTACATGAGAAAATACTAACAGGGGAAAACCTCATGAAAAGAGGCTTTGATGGCCCCTTCAACTGCCCTCTCTACCAAAGTAGTCAAGACAATATACATCATTTATTATGGAACTATCCCTTCTTGCAAAATATTTGGAAAATAGCCTAAGGTGATCTGACTAGAAAGATAAGATCGCCCTCAACTCCAAATCCCAGTCTAGGAAATTAGGACAAGTACTATCAGGGATCCTTCAAGGACAAGCCATTCATGAAGTTCATCTGGAGGGTGGTGCCAAATTTTGTCTGCTGGAAGCTATGGCTAACTAGAAACAAAAAACAATCCAGGGGGTTGTCTCTTCCCCACAAACAATAGCCGTTAAATCCAAGCTTCTCCTCTCAGAAATTATGAACTCAAAACCCCTAAAGGTGGAAGATCCAATCATCTGGAATGACTGGGAAAAATATTGGATGGCAAATTTCAACCTTAAGACCTCCAAGAACACCTTCGCAGTACGTAGATCAAGTTGGAAGCTTCACAGTATTCACAACATAGAATCATGGATCCAAAAGAAAAAGGTTCATACTCTTTGTTGTGATGGTGCCTCAAAGGGAAACGCAGGGGAGAAGGGCGCGGGGGGGGGATTCTCTTTGAACCTAGAGGAAAATATCCCTAAGTTACCACTGGAATCTTAGGAAGGACACTAATGATAAATCTGAGGCCTACGCTCTCTTAAAATGCATACAACTCACCCAGACTCAGAAAATTTGAGACCTCAATGTTCTCGGAGACTCCAAAAATATAATAAGAATGATGGTTCATGGATCAAACCCTAGAGATCTAAGCCTAAAGAAAGTCACCGATAGAATAAGGGTGATTCTCAGGGTATTAAGATAACCTTCTACCACATAATGAGAGAAAACAACACTGAAGCAGACAAAATGGAAAATGCATCCATTGGGGAAATGCCTGGTTCTCTAAGTATAGATGGAGTGACAACCTTATCCCCCCTGTGCTAATGGTCAAGAATAACTATGAAATGGCGGGGGAGAAAACAAGAAGGTGCCACACAGAGGCCTTAAACAGAAACAAAGGACACAAGCATAGGAGAAGGGCCCACATCCCTCAAATCCAAAGTGACAAAAGAGGGGGAGGAAACCCTATGAAGATGGGAACATGTCCACCCAAAACGAGAAAAAACATCGCCAACAACATCAAGATGAAGAAGATTGGCATCCATGTGGATCGGGACTCCCCTGGGCTAAACAGGCGGCATGGAACACGTTTGAGACTCATTGTCAGAGGTGGAAAGGTGGCTAACAATATAACCAGAGTCATCATACTGTGAGGAGGTAAGATAGATAGCGCTCCAGATCTCGTGGGAGATCCTGTCACCAAGCATACAAGGACGATGGAAGTAGTACGGGAATTCCATCATGCACAACACATTCACCTCCTAGATGTCAGTCGCGCCTCTAGACTCGAGATCATGGCACCTGATGGAATGGATCGCAGGGAGTTACCTTTGAGCAAGCAGGTAAGTATGCCCTATCCATTAATGGACCCATGGGAAATCATGGCGTCGTCCTTGAACTTGAATTTTCCCACAATTTTGGTTTTTTGGGTAAATCCTTCTGCTCCTTCTTCACCCCTGTAATCCCAGGCTCTTTATATCCTTGTCACCTTGCCACTCCCCATGTATCTCTTGTCCTCACTCTGTGTTTTTTGGTATCTGGGTCCCATTTTTTCTCAAAATTCTCATCCCGAGCCAACCCTCTCAGCTCCAGGGACACTGGTTCTTTCCTCTCTCTGATCCTTGACTAGACTTTGGCCCCTTCTCGGCTTCACGGTGTCCCCCTTTCACTTTCCATGGTTCACGAACCGTCTTCCTCAGAACTCCCGATACTTCCCAAGAATTGAGGCATCCTCAAGCCACTCTGTTCATCCCCTATATAGACTTTCAACCTTGACCCCTCATGTTCTCTTGCTGTAGACTGGCACCCTTATGTCTTGTTCATGGAATTCCATTTGTATCCTTCAGATAATTCGAGAAGTGGCCATGACCGAAATCTATTTATCTTACAAAACAATGCAACAAGGAAATGAAGCTCCGGTGGATTCGGGAAGTTGGGCAGAGGAAACATGGGAAGAGGAATGTGGTGGGTGTAGCAGAATCAGAGTACAACTCGGATCAATTGGAGCCAATAGAGCCTTCAAATTGGAAATGCTCTCCCAACACAGATTCATGATTGAAAATATCCAAGATGCGAGTTATGTTCATCGCAGCCAAATTGAGGACAACTGCATAAAAATGGAAACAATGTAGCGAATACTAGAGCAGCTGGAAGGCACACAGTCACCTCCAAGAAATCCGGGAGAGTAGCAGGAGAATTCAAGGAACGCACATTCAAACTCAGTCAACCAAATCCCTGATCTAAACGAGCCACACCTAGATAACATGGTGGACATGTAGCACATCAAAATAGAAAAGGGTAACTAAGTTTTAGAATCTTAATGTTTTGTCTTATAATTTGCATCAACGATATCTACTTCCGGAGTTATCCGGGGAATTCTACTTTCAGAAATTTTGTAAAGCAAGGGGGATGTTTCAAACTCTATTCCAAAATTAATCCCCATTTTTGTAAAATTCTCTTACTAAGTGTTGAAACTCGACGGTCTATCTGGACTTTTTTTTTGTAAAAACCAGTGGATTCTTCCACACAACTAATACAAATTTTTCCAATTTCTGTTAAAAAACAATTATTAAGGAATTCCATCTATTCAAGGATTGGACAATCAAACTATTAAGATTACTCAACAAGTCATGTAAAGTAAAATATTTACTATATCTTTTGAAAACTAAGATAAAGAACATGTAATTTAAGAAAAACAGTCTAACTCATTAAACATTAAATTCAACAATTGAGATAATCAATGTACCATTATGTAGTGTAATATAATTATCTCTCACTAGTGCAATCCTCATCCATTCTTCAAGTATTAGGTATTATAACCTATCAAAGGGTTTTAATGAGTAAAAATATGCTACAAAAATTTCCTATCAATTCGTTCAAGAATGTGCCACAGGATTGCTCACATCATTTGAAGATGCAAGGACATAACTATGAATAATGATTTATTTAAGTCAATCATAATTTATTAACAATGCATTCACATATAATATTTATTGATAGTTCTTAATAATTTGTTAATTCATTGTCTCCTAACACCCTTACCCATAATAAATTCAATCATGAGTCGACTATTTGTATTGCTTTCATATAGCCTTTATTGAAATTTCAATTAAGATTTTTATTTTTTATATAAGCAATATTTATACCCAAATCTCACTTTAACTGTTCGACATTGAAGATTCACGTATTCCCATGTATAAATAAAATTTATCATCACAATTATAACTTTACCAGAACAACATAACTAGTAGGTGGAGTCCATAGAATTGGTTGAGTAAGGTTTATTTATAATAGATTTGAGTCGTGCAATCTCACACTCCAAATTTCCTCAACTAAATTTAGAATGTTAAGATATAATATCTTAACTTGATATATATATATATATATATATATATATATATATATACTAACAATCAATTCTAATCTCGAGCGTGAATAAATCCACATAGATTTCTATATAGAGATATTAAGTGATAAGAGCAAGAGTATTGCCATCCCTCTCGACCCTAATAAAAAATAAAGGAGAAGGTGATTATTCAGTCTGATACTCGTTTGATTGTTGATCAGCTAGGATTTAGAAAGGATTTTAACGAAAATAAACCCTATCGCCGACAATCTAAATCTGGGTTGAAAATGGTATTTAAATATAAAAAGAAAAAAAAAATCATTGAGTTACTAATGTCACAGAATTTTTCCGAGTATGTCCTTAATTGTTACTATTTCAACAAGTTATATTCATTCTTATGTTACACGGTACTGTCTATCCATCCAAGTATTACAAGCAAGACATATAATCAACAATCACAATTTTATCATTGATGAATAAGAATTTTAATGCATATGTAGAATTCAAGACATATACGAAAATCCGCTATCATGCTTTCATACCATACAATTGAAATCACAGTATTGACAACTGTCGATAGAAATAAGATCTTTATTGTACTATACACTAAAGTTTCCACCTCAAAGTTAAATAAATAATCTATAAAACAAGCATGAATTCTAACATTCTATTCAATACATCAATACATACGATTATCATATTATACTTATATAACTAATCATTGAGTATCATAACCGAAAGGAATCAAATGTGATTGTTGTTGTTTTTCAATCTGAAGCTTGTGCAACTTTCGCTCCTTCGCTTGTAGATCCAAGATTTCACCGGTACCGCCCAATCAACGCTAGGGGTAGTCTTCTTCCCCATTATCCCCCGAGCTGCAAAGGGGCCACACACATAAACCATAATGCAATAGCTCCAATATTTCTTCGCAAGGAAGAGATTCCACTCCTTCTTCAAACTTGGTATCTCAACTCTCACAAGTAAAACACAGTCCACAATAATTTTGGTGGCATAATCTTACCAAGAATAATTGAGATTATTTTTCCTTCTTCAACATTTTTTTTATAGAAAAATCCTCAATGACACGTCCACATGCAAAAATAATTAACTTTTTAGATTAAATTAATTATGATTATTCATCCACACACTTGTCACACTCTCCCCAAGTTGCACAAGTAATTGTCATTTTTATTTTATTCAAAAATCCAATTTCCCTCACAATGTTCTTATTTCCGCTCTTAGTTCTCCCTTTGTTCCTTAAATTCTCATTTAATGAGTGTCTCCTAACTAGATCTTAGTTAGAGTTGGATTAGGAGTCTTCTTCTAGTTATACTAGTGGTAGCTTGACTCTAGATACTATTCTATGTGTACACTTATTCTCTCATATTTTATTTCTTTCTATTTTAAAAATCTTTTTTTATTATTTTCATGCACACATGTGCAATTTATCCAATATTTATATTTTATTCCCCTTTTTCCTAGAGTTTGATTATTCTCCAATATTTTAACTTGTGTCATAGTTCATTTAGTCCCTTAATTAAATTTAGAGTTACACTTAGTTTTAGACTTAGTCTTAGACTTTTATTGGGCTATATAATTAATAAATTCATTGTTTAATTAATTATTTTAATCCAACAAGGTCTAATCATTTAAATGTTTTCTAGGCCACCTAGATTTATTTACTCAAGTTTTTAATTACATGACGTGCCCTTCAAGACGCGCCTCCATGCTCTAAGGGTGTCACTCACCTTTGACTGGTTTTTTTGGAAATTTCTTCGACCCTTGGAGTCAACACTCCACTCAGTTGACCTTGTGAGAAACTAAGGGCTTCTAAGGAATAAGGACTCTTCCTTATTGTATGCCCTTAAAATCTTCGTGAGCGATTGTCTCAGTCCTCCCTCGTGAAATCGTGGACCTCTCGAACTAGGTAATTGTTAACCTACAATTCATACCACTACGAGAGTGATAGTAGGATGTGACAGGGGCGTTGCCACATCTATCCTTGAATGTCTAGTTTTTGTGCATTGCCCCTCTACTCCTTATGTGAGTTGGATTAGCAAGCATCTTCAAGCCTGCATCCACTGATAAAAACTATGTCAATAAATCCATATACATAAATCATATTGTAATCAATCATATGTCACAAGTGTGTAAAATGAAATACTCAATCAAAATAAAATTCACTACCTCACTCAATTCAGAGTCCAAGCAAGTCCATTGATACCATCAACATCCATAACCTATCATGTATCCTGCACGCTTAGGAAAACTCATCAATAGCATGCGCCAATACATATGCATCAAATAAAAATAATTCACAACACATCATCATCATCATTTATAATCCAAAATGACGTAGGAGCATCGCTCCACCTCAACAATGTGCCAGCTATTTAGCACATCGACGCATATTTAAGAAGGGGAGAGGTTCCATCCCTCTCATTTTTCCCTCGAATTTTAAAAATTCAATGAAATTAAATGAAAATTAAATGTTGTAAGGCTTGGTAGAGCCGAGTTATTGCCTTTGTATAGGCAGTAGTTACAGTCTCCTTTCATGGCTGACAGTAGGATGATCTAGATCTGATTAAGACTAGATGTTCATTCAATGTAATCTGCCTCAGTAGTTAGGCATTGTAAATAGTGATTAGACACCACTAGAGTGGTTGGAGGGAAAGGCTTGATGAGTCTCGTCTTGTATAAAGCATTGTAACATATGCCCAGTAGAGGTTTCTGAGAGTTATTAAGTTGTTCAAAGGAGAACGGAAATCATTGTAAGCCGAGAGGAGAGAGGAGAGACTCTGTTGCAGTCCGAGATTTTGTACACATTGCAAACAAACATTCATATTAATACAAAGAGAAGTTTTACCTGCTTATGAGTTTCTGTGTGTTTATGTGTTTTATGAATGCTATATGTGTGTTTTATGAATGTATGTTGTAGATGTGTATGTGATAGTTTCCATCTATATGGATAGACAAAATTCTCTTTCTGTGAGTTTGTTGGATTATTTTAGGTTCTTTGGGATGTGCAAGGAGCGCACAACAGGGTATTAGAAACTTTGTAGCCAGTGCAAGGAGTGTGAAACTGAACTATTACGAGTCAGAGAAGAACGTGCCAGGAGGGCATACCAGAACAGTTCACATATTCAGAGTGAAGTCTCAAGGTTATTGAACACCTTGGAGGGGAAATTCTATGCAGGAGAAATCACATCCAAAGTAGTAGAATACTCTGAGAGCTTTGTCAGGAGGGCATTGAACAGGTGAAAGGAGTGCACAAGAGAACTATGTTTCAAGTTCAAAGAGGAGAGAAGTGTCAAGGATAAGAGACCCCAGAGTTACTGAACACTCTGGTAAACAAACAGGAGAGATACTTCAGAGTTGTTTAACACTCTGAAGGAAAGGCTCAGCAAGGAGTTCTTAAAACAAGTGCAAGGAGTGCATAGAACCAACACCTTGTGAAGTGTTGGAGGTAGTAGAGGAGAAATAGAGTTGTTGAATACTCTGTAGGAGAGCTCTGAAAGTGTGCATTGAGCATATGCAAGGAGTGCATCAGTGAACCTGAGAGACATCAGGATTCTGGAGGAAGACCCGTGAAATGCATGCACTGGGACAACACTTATATCAGTGTTGAAGAGGTATGAGGATTTCAGACTGGAAAGCATAAGGAGTGTGTCAGAGGTAAAGTATTTCAACATTACAAAGCTCAGGAGGGATAGTTCCTTTTCACACAAAATCTCAGGAGAGAGAGAGAGATAGAAGGCCAAGACCCTTTGAAGTTTTGAGCATTAGAAAAGCTCAGGAGGACGAGCGTTAAGTGTCGAGAGGGCATGGAAATCATTTGAAGAGGAGAAGAAGGCTGAGACCTTTTGGAAGACATAGAGATTTCAAAAATCAAGAGAGATAGTGCGAGTGTGCACAGAGAATCTGCAATGCGCACAGAGGACAAGGACCCTTACAAGTTCAATTTTGTGTAGACAGTGAAAAGAGTGTGTGCAGGTGAACTTATTCAAATTTCAAGCTCATGAGGGAGAACACAAGTTGATACCCAGCAGTTGGGCTCGCAGAATAAGTATCAACGGCCACAGCCTTTGACACTCATAAATTTTCCCAATTTGGGAGAAATTCTAAGCTCAGGAGGAGGAGCAACAACAGTTGTCAGATCATTCACAAGGGAGAAGATCTGGACCATTGAATTCCACGTCCAGACACCAAAGGGGGCACGTGGAGGAGGAGAACAGATCCCAGCCATCAGATCTGAGCACATGGATTGACATCCGTCTGATCCAGGTGAGTTTCATGAGACTTAACCCTTTTTAAAGTGCACAGGAGAGTGGGATAGTCGAAGTCCCAAAGTTTTGAAGCCCTTCGAAACCGTCCATCGTCCAGAGAGACAGGTGGCATAAGATCTGAAACTCCAGAGAAAAGTCACTACGGGAGTTTTCAGTTGAGGAGTGTGTAAAAATCTTGAGGATCCAAAGCCTGGAGAAAATCCTAAACATCGATTTTTAGGAGGCATGTGGCAGCATATGGTTAACTTCGGGGGAGAGGCACTCTCGAGGATTTGAATTGTCGAACTTCAAAAATCCATGAAGCCCGAAGAAGCAGAGTAGATATCAGTCATCCATCATTCAAAGGCACGTGAAGGGAGAAAAATGAACTCGGGGGAGCCATAACTCCCGAAGGGTGAAGCATCGAAGTCCATCTAGGTTTTCCATCATAATTGGATGGGTGTCAACAGATTGTCAACTTCAAAGACTTAGCATTCTAAAGGTTTTGAGAGAGGTGGCTTGGAATTTCCCGAAGCACCAGAGCCTGAAGATATTGTGGGTCATTGATCCCAAAGGAGAGTGTGGACAGTTGATCTATGAGGGGATGCATTGAGGATGGAGGTTCACTCCGTTGGAAATCCACCTCGGAGGAATTGGAAATGGGAGAAGTGAAAATGCCTAGAGCCCAAAGCTTTGAATCCCCCTTTGAGTAGGCGTTTGGTCATAGCCCGCAGTCACATGCATTTGTTGTCAGAGAAAAGGGGATAAGGCCTGATATTTGAGATCAAAGGCACAAAAAGATAGAGAAAGTGCCCGAGGGGTTCAGGTCAGCACAGACCTACACTAGGAAGAGGAAAAAGGGCCCGAAATCATCGGGTATCAGTAGAGTTTGCCCATAGTTTGGTCTGGGGTCTCTTTAGAGACTCTATGAGTGTTCAGAGGTCCTCATTCGCTATTTTGAGTAGGGGGAAGAAATTATATGCCCATGGATAAGGTTTTTTGGTTCCAGCAGGGGCCAAAGAGTCGATCTGACTTAGTTTTTTGAACGATCCTAGATCGGGAGGTCGCAGAAGCCTGATGAGAGAAGGGGGGGCTGCACAAGTGGTATCCGAGCCTTTTTTTCATTTTAGGTAGAAGGCAAGAGATAAAGGATATTTTTTGATACCATCAAGTGGTATTAGAGCCTAGGAAAAGGTTTTGTATGATACCATCAAGTGATATTAGAGCTGAAATTTGCTTGCAAACATCAGACAAAGGAGAGAAGGTGAAAAGAGATAGTTTGATACCATCAAGTGGTATCATAGCCTATTCTGTATTTCAGGTAGAAGGAAGGAGACAGAGGCAAAAGTTTGATAACATCAAATGGTATCAAAAGATTATTTTCTTCTGTAGACAGCAGGTGAAGGAAGACAAAGTGTTGATTCTATGTGAAGTGATTGTCTGCAAGTGTCCAACAGTCAATAGACAACCAGGTGGGTTATATGAGAAGTTGGAGAAGCTCTAAGTTGTAGGGTGATCCACAGACTTGCTAGGAGGGAAAGAAGAGGTGAAAATGGCTACTGAAGGCCATAAGAGAGGTCGAGAAGAAGGCCACCAACAGAAAATCAACGAAGAGATAGACAAAGAGCTCGAGGAGATCAAATCAGAAATGGACAGACTAACGCTGAAGATACAGCAAGAGTCCTAGGTACATTGGAGGTATGAGTGGCCCTTGAAGAGGAGAGTAAAATGGCTTGTTCAAAAGTTGTTGTCCAGAAGGCAACAACAAGTGTTGAGGAGGTGGCTGAGGAAGAAGAAGTAGCAAGCCGCATAGGAAAGCCAGCAAGAGCAGTAGGGAAAGGCAAGTTGCATAGGATGATATAGATCCGATTCAGACTAGATGTCCATTCAATGTAATCTACCTCAATATTTAGGCGTTGTAAATGGTGATTAGAAACCACTAGAGTAGTTGGAGGGAAAGGCTCAATGAGTCCCCTCTTGTATAAAGCATTGTAACGTATGCCCAGTAGAGGCTGTTGAGATTTTTTGAGTTGTTGAAAGGAGAAATAACATCATTGTAAGCCGAGAGGAGAGAACCCAAACTCTGTTGTAGTCCGAGAATTTGTACACATTATAAACAAACATTCATATTAATACAAATAGCAAATTTTTCCTGCCTATGAGTTTCTGTGTGTTTATGTGTTTTATGAATGCTATCTATGTTTTATGAATTTATGTCATATATGAGTATGTGATAGTTTCCATCTGCAGGGATAGATAGAATTCTCTGTCTGTGAGTTTGTTGGATTATTCTGGGTTCTTTGGGCTGTACAAGGAGCGCACAATAGGGTATTAGAAATTTTGTAGCCAGTGCAAGGAGTGTGCATCTAAACTCTTACGATTCAGAGAATAACGTGTCAGAAGGTCACACTAGAACATTTCACATATTCAGAGTGAAGCCTCAAGGTTACTGAACACCTTGGAGGGGAAAGTCTGTGCAAGAGAAATCACAGCCAAAGTTGCATAATACTTTGAGATCTCTATTAGGAGGGAATTGAGAAGGTGCAAGGAGTGCACAAGAGAACTATGTTTTGAGTTCAGAGAGGAGAGAAGTGTCAAGGAGAAGACACCCCAGAATTACTAAACACTTTGGTAAACACACAGAAGAGATACTTCAGATTTTTTGAACACTTTGAACGAAAGGCTCGGCAAGGAGTTCTTCGAACAAGTGCAAGGAGTGCATAGAACCAACACCTTCTGAAGTGTTGGAGGTAGTAGAGGAGAAACATAGTTTTTGAATACTCTGTAGGAGAGCTCTACAAGTGTGCATTGAGCGGATGCAAGGAGTGCATCAGTGAACTTGAGAGAGATTGAGATTATGGAGGAAGACCCCTGCAAGGCATGCACTGGGCCAACACTTATATCAGTGTTGAAGAGGTCTGAGGATTTCAGACAAGAAAGCATAAGGAGTGTGCCAGAGGTAAAGTATTTCAAATTTACAAATCTCAGGAGGGATAGTGCCTTTGTGCACAAAATATCAACACAGAGAGAGATAGAAGGCCAAGAAACTTTGAATTTTTGAGCCTTGGAAAAGATTAGGAGGATGATCGTTAAGTGCTAGGAGGGAACAAAAATCCATTAAAGAGGAGTAGAAGGCCAAGACCTTTTGGAAGACCGAGATATTTCAAAACTCAAGAGAGATAGTGCAAGTGTGCACAGAGACTCTGCAAGGAACGTAGAGGAAAAGGACCTTTACATGTTCAAGTTTGTGTACATAGTGCAAATAGTGTGCGCAGGTGAACTTATTCCAATTTCAATCTCAAGAGGGAGAGTGCCAGTCGAGACCCAGTAGTTGAGGTTGCAGAAGAAATATCAAAGGACACAACCTTTAACACTCGTAAATTTTCTCAATTTGGGAGAAAATATAACCTCAGGAGGAGGAGGAATATCAGTCGTCAGATCAGTTGCAAGGGAGAAGATATGGACCATTGAATTCCATGTCCATACACCAGAGGGGGCACGTAGAGGAGGAGAATAGATCCCATCCATCGGATCTGGGTACGTGGATCGACAGTTGTCTGATCCAGGTGAGTTGCATGAGACTTAACCCTTTTTAAAGTGCACAAGAGAGTGGGATAGCTGAATTCTTGAAGTTTTGAAGCCAGACAGAACTGTCCATCATCTAGAGAGACAGGTGGCATAAGATCTGAAAATATGGAGAAACGTCACTACGATATTTTTTAGTTGAGGAGTGTGTAAAAATACCGAGGCTCCAAATCCCAGAAAAGATCTTGAACGTCGATCATCGGGAGGCACGTGGCAGCAGATGGTTAAGTCCTGGGGAGAAGCACTCTAGAGGATTTGAAGTGTCAAGCTTCGAAAATCCCCGAAGCCCGAAGAAGCGGAGTAGATCTTGGTCGTTAATTAGTCGGGGGCACATGAAGGGAGAAAAATGAACTGGTTGGAGCCAGAACTCACGAAGGGAGAAGCATTAGAGTCCATCCAGGTCGTCCATCATAATTGGATGGGTGTAAGCATATTGTGAACTTCAGAGACTTAACATTATGGAGGTTTTGCGGGAGTTGGTTCAGAATTTCCTGAAGCACCGGAGCCCAAAGTTACTGTGGACCGTTTATCCCAAAGGAGAGCATGGAACATTGATCTGAAAGGGATTTTAGAGACTTTGTTGAGAAACAATGTGGTCGACCCATCAAATGCTTGAGATTAGAAAATGGTGGTGAGTATGTAAATTGACCCTTTGAAGAACACCTACTTTGATATGGAATTGACTGGAAATGGGTCGTCCCTCACACACCTGAGAAAAATGGAGTTGTAGAACATAATAATTAAACATTAGTCGAAATGGAGAGATTTCTCTTGCAAGATAAATACCTGCCTCCTCGCTTTTGGGCTGAAGAGGTGTATTATGTAAATTATCTGCTCAATCTTATATCGATTCGATTTGTTCCTTCAGTGACTCCAGTCAAACGATGGTATGGGAAGAAACCTTCATTCGTCCACCTCTATGTGTTTGGATGTGTTTCCTGGGATCATATTCCTGATGATTGCAGAAATAAATTGGATGAAAATATCCATGCTCGAATCATGATGGGATACTCTAAATATTGGAAATCCTATCGACTGTTTGATCTTGTCAAATGGAAAATTATTATCAAACAAAATGTACAATTTGATGAGAACTATTCTAGCATTAAGTTGTTGAATTCCTCTTCTATATTTTTGCATGATGATCCCCTTGATATTTTCTTTGACACTAGAGCTTCTAACCATACTTCATTCCTCCAAATATATAGTCGAACTTCCTCCCTATTTTGACTAGACCATTGACCTATGAATCGACTAGTACATCATCCTTTGTAACATCCCACTCTACTGAGCACACTATTATTGAATTACTCTTTGAGGACACTTGCTTGCAAGTGATCCGGGTATGGTACTTTGTGATTTCATTCGTATTATGGGTTATATATGATGATGTTGAGGTGTTATGGCTTATTGATTATATTGGTGTATATATATTGATAGATGTTTTTGACGAGTCATCCTGAGTGTGCAGGACACGTGATAAGTAAAGGATGTTGATGGCATCGATGGAGTCCCTTGGAATCCATATTGAGTCAAGGAGTGGATTGTATTTATTGAGTATTTAATTTTGTGCACATGTGTTGTATGATTGATTATAGTATGATTTATGTCTATGGAATTATTGACAGTGTTTTTGTTAGTGGATGCAGGCTTAAAAACGCTTGCTAATCTGACTAACATAAGGAGTAGAGGGCCATGCACAGAAACTAGAAATTTGAGGGAGAGGTGTGACAACATCCTTGACATATCCTACTAGCACTCCCACCATGGTATGAATGGTAGGTTAAATATTACCTAGTTTGAAAGGTCCATGATGTTGTGAGGGTAGACTGAGACAGTCTCTCAAGAATACTTCTAAGGAGTGCAAAATAAGGTGGAGTCCTTATTCCTTAGAATCCCTTACACTCTCACAAAGGTCGACCTAGTGGAGTGTTGACTCCAATGGTCGGAAAACTTCCAAAAAAATTCTAAGGCGAGTGGCACCCTTGGAGAACGAAGGTGCATCTTCAAGGGCACATTGAGTAATTTAAAACTTGAAGTCAATAAATATAGGTGGAATAGGAAACATTGAAATAATTAGACCTTGTTGGATTAGCTAATTAATTAAACAATAGATTATTAACTGAAAAGTATGACAAGAGTCAAAGCCTATGATATTAATTTTATGAGTAGAACGAAATGACTATAGATTATTAATAGGTGCTTAACACAAAATAACAAAGATACAGTAAAATTGGTTTTCTATTCAATAAGGAAATAAGTTGAAACTGTAAAATGCAGCGGAAACAAGCTTGTTGGAATGGTGGCAGCTTATCTCTGAGAAGAGATGTGACGGCTACTCGCATTCTCAAGAACATGATTACAATGAGGCTCTGAAGGAATTTTTACAATAAACAAGAATGCCAAAAACCTTAGACATCCAAAAACCTAACCCTAGGAGATGAAGCGCCAAAAGTCATCTGGGCCCCGTTTGGGTAAGTTAGTACATCAACTTCCTAGGGTCGTAACTTTTGCATACTATCTCCATTTTAGGCACATGATAGCCCGTTGGGAACGTATCGTCGAGGAGATTCATTTTGGAGGAAGTATTGAAGGAACCTCCATATTTCTCCCTGTTTTCCCAAAAACGTTGTTTAGGGCCTCAAAATGGCCCCGGAGGTTAAAAACTACTAAAAATAATAAATTGCCAAAAAATTGTTTTGAGCCAATTGGAAAAGGTCGGTGGCCACCGATATCCACCTGGATTAGCCTACTTATAATAATTGGCCTAAGTCTAATTTTGATTTGGGAACTATCTACAATATTAAAATTTGGATAAATTTAATACTAGGAAAAAGGTGGTAAAAATCTAAAGATTGGATGAAATGCACATGAGTGCATGAATTTAATAAAAAGGAATTTTTAAATAGAAATAAATAATAACTTGAGAGGTTGGGTGTACATAGAATAGAATCTAGAGTCAAACTACACTAGTCTAACTAGAAGAAGACTCATAATCCAACTCCAACTAAGATCTAGTTAGGAGACACTTATTAAATGAGAATGTGGAGAGCAAAGGGACACCTAGGAGTGAAAATAGGAACACATTGAGGAATGTGATAGAATTTGACCTTTTTAAATAAAATAAAATTTGTAAATACTGGTGTAGCTTGGGGAAAATATGAACAGTGTGTGAGTGAATAATCCAAATTAAAATTAACTAAAAATTTAATTATATGTGCATGAGGACATGTGTCAGGGAATAAATTTCTATAAAAACAAATAAGCTAGAAGGGAAAACGGGGGATTTTCTGAGCATTGTTATGCTGCAAAAATTTTATTGGACTGTGTTTTACTTGTGAGATTTTGGATACCAAGCTTGTAAAAAGAGTGGAACCTCTTCAATGCGAGGGAAATTCTTGGAGATATTTTTGTTGGTTTCTTGTGTGTGGCCCCTTTGTGTCTTGGGGGACTAAGGGGGGAAGAAGACTACCCCTAGCATTGGTTGGGAGGTACCAATGAATTCTATGTTATTAGAAAGTGAAATAAAGGAAGGACTACAAGACTTGAAGGGCATATTCATTACACAACTTTCAATGGTCTCAGTATTTTATATTTATGAATTTATTTGTAGCACTAGTGTAGTAGTATGTTATACTGATAGGGTCACTGTAGAATCACTCGAAATCCTGAATGCCAAATTTTTACAATTGTTGTACGTTGGGATCTAAAGATGTCCTAAAACAACCTTAGTTTAACATTAATTTATCAACCCGAGGATTCATCTTTTATTTCAAGAATATCAGCAAAGTCTATGCAGATAGCTATAGAGGCTAAAATCGTGTAGTCAAAGCAGATCTGAGTTTATCAACAATCAAGTTCCTCACACATTCATTAAAACTCTGAAGATAAAATCTATACTCAACAGAATTGAAATCTGATCTATAACATGTTGTGAATTAAAGACATTTAACTAAATTGTTGAAATGATATAACTAAGAAATAGTAATTGAATTTATGAAAGTGCTTAATAAATTGATCTATCAATGACTACTTAATCTGCTAGAAAGAACAACTAAGTACTATAAATTGAGAAGAAACAACAAATGTACTTTAAACGAAAGGAACAACAAATGCTAAATTAAGAGAAAGGAACATCAAATGATAACTTAATAAAAGGAACATCGTATGCGAAGATGAGAGGAACTGTCTATCAACCAATTATAACAATGAGAAATGGAACAACAATCGGTAATATTCAAATGAAACATCTATCTTCTGTAATCAAACAACACAACTAATCTATAAAAACATAAACAGACTCATGCATTCATCTTTAACTATTGCAAAAGAGATCTAAATCAAATAACTAAAATCAAATCGATACAATTACAAATTGAGACAGTAACTTCCTCGCACTGGGCCCTTGGTCCTCAGAAGCACTACTACTAGAAACTCAGTATGCAAAAATGGTGAAAACGCCCAAAGATTCTATTAATTCCATAACTTGTACAACATTTACAAAAGACTGCTTGTACAGAACAATTTTGAGTTATGAATGCTTGGATAATTTTCTTAGATGTATTTCTATGATTCATTACCCTCTATATATTAAAATGATATGATTAATTTAATCCATATCGAGGATCGAGAGATCCTCAGGATTGCTTTTACTATTTATAAAGTTTACAACATAGAGAATCAATCTCCACAAAACTGCTTTGCGCCTTATCTCTTCATCTTCTAATAGTCTATGTATCTTCAAAATATTTGAGTTTAACAATATCTGTCTATTCCTACAATAAAATCAAACAATTCCAACTGAATTTTAGAATTTATCTAATATTACTCAATAATATTTCTAGAAGACTTTTTAATCATTTTCTATCCTAATTATCTCTAGTTAATGGAAAAGTCAATCAAGATTATATCATAAACCATGGGAATAAGGAGGATAGTTGTACCTTTTCCTCAACTCTACATACCCTCCAGATTACCTTCTTGCATGTCCTCATGCAAGCAGAGAAATTACATGTAAAGCAATGATGTTGTAAGGAGGAGAGGTTGGTTCACCAGGTTTCCTTAGCAACAAATAATGCTCTTATAAAAACAAGGTGTAATTAGTAGCAGGAGCCCTACAATCTACTGTATCAGTATAGACAGAGAAAATTTCTTTGATTTTCTCAAAATCTTTATCTAACTGGCCTTGTAATTTCTTTACCTTCCAATGAGCTCTAGTGAACTCAGTTGTAGTGACCTCAATTAATTAAGCCTAAACAATTTCATACAATTAAACATAGAATTTCTTTCAATGCATAAATAATTCATTAATCATCATATAAGCATATAATATTTAGCAGAAATTAAATTATTTCACAGAATGAAAATAAATTACATAATCATCACGATAAAATATGAATAGATAAGATGATAAGATATGATGGGAAGATTGGATTACGTTGAGAAGATAGAAATGGCGGACTGTGCGAGCCTAGGGTTTTAAAAGTGCGAGTCGTCTGAGAGGTCCAATGGCGGCGCCAGGGGGTGGGGGGTCGGCCCCTCCTCCGCCGATCTTGTGCAAAGAGGCCTTCGCAAGGTTAGTCACTAGCTGCGGGAAGAAATCGATGGCTCCAGCGATCCCGAAATTTATCAAGAAGCTCGAGGATATCCCGGAAATAGCTCTTCCTGAAGAGAGACCAATGCAGATCGCTCTGGCTTTGGCTCAACGTGGTCTCGTGGGACAGTTCATGGGCCTATGGCCGTCCTCTAAAACCACCGACGATTGGATCCAGCGCAACTAGAAACCAAATCTGGCACATGGAGTCACCTGCTACCCTGTCAGGAGAGGGTATTTCGTCTTTGAATTCATTTCTGAAAAGGATCGAGACCTAATTTTTAGGAACGGCCCCTATTTCATGGGCTCGCAGGGTCTATATTTGAACAAGTGGACTCCGGATTTTGACCCCATGATGGATACGCCCAAAGAAGTGCCGGTGTGGGTCAGGCTTCCTAACCTCCCGATGCACTGCTGGGATTCAGAATCTCTGCAAAGGATAGGGAACAGAGTTGGCAGGTACATAGACAGAGATGACAATCATGGACAGTACAGCTGTGCCAGAATATGCGTGGAAGTCAAATTGGAAGCAGGGCTCCCAGAGGCAGTCAAGCTCTCCATTGGAACTTGGACCCATTTCCAGAAGCTCGATTATGAGCACTTGCCTTTCAAATGTAGGAACTGTCAGGAGCATGGCCATTTTCAAAGGAATTGTCCTAAAATCCAACCTAACGGAAAAGAGGATATAGAAGGTTGGCAAAAAGTTAAAAGAAGCAAAAATTCAAATAATGCCAGAGGCAAGGATAAAAGGACACAGGAACCCCTAAAGGATAGCCAAGTCGTCCACAAAGACCCAGAAGGTCCACAACCCCACTCTAATCCTTCAGCTTCCAACGGGAATGGAACTCCCTCAGCCAACCCTGCCTCAAACTCACCCTTCAAGCCTTCGAATCAGGACAGTGAGCACATCAGTCTGAACTCGAATGAAGACATGGAGATACAGGATGACGAAGCCGACGAAGTCAGTAGCCCAAAAGGCTTTCCGGAGCAACCAAAGCGAGGTAGAAAGTCTGAAAAGAAAAGAAGAGAAGAGAAAGCTAACAAGGAAGTGGCCCAAGGCACCCAGTACACACTCCATGAGATGCCCCACACAAGATCAGGAGCCAAGCCGGGGAAAACACTGAAAGGTGGGCCCCCTCTCCCCTCAAATAAATAATGCAATACGTCTCCTGGAACTGCAGAGGACTAGGCAGTAAAATAAAAGAAGAAGCCTTACGGGACATTGTAAGGTTGGAACGTCCAGAAGTCCTCCTTATCCAGGAGACGAAAATGGTGGAGGTTGACCTTCTAAGGATAAGCCCCTCATTCTGGAAGAAAGGGCCAGGAATAGAAGTCAGTGCAAGAGGAGCCTCTGGAGGGCTAGCAACCTTCTGGGATTCGACTAAACTGGAGCTCACAGAAGAAATAGGCACAATACATTGGCTTTTTACAAATCTGATCCACAAAGGCTCTAGTCGCCAGTTAAGCCTCTTTAATTTGTATGTTCCTGTTTTACCCAATGAGAAAAAAGACTGTTGGGACTCCTTACATCTGTTTCTTAACAGCCATCACACTGAAAATTTAGTAGTAGCAGGGGACCTTAACGTCACCCTCTCGCTGTCCGAGAAGAAAGGGGGGTCTATTGTTCGAGACCCCTCCAGAGAATTGGTTGAAGATTTGATGGCCGACTGGGAATTGGAAGATATACCTCCTTCCAATGGTAAATTCACCTGGTCAAACAAATGAGTTGGCCCTGGCCACATAGCCGCCAGGTTGGACCGATTCCTTATCCAATCCTCCTTCCTCACTCTAGGTTTGAGAGCCTCCTCTAAACTCCTTCCGCACTACACCTCGGATCACAAACCCATCTCCCTCTCCATTCACCCAAGTGCTTCGCTAGGCCCCATTCCTTTCAAGGTCTCCCCTCTCTGGCCTGCTCAAAAGGAATTTTTCAGCTTAGTTCAGCTATCTTGGGAAACCCCTGTCACTGGCTCTCCCTTCTTTGTGTGGGAGGAAAAACTCAGGCGCCTCAAAGCCTCTCTTAAATCATGGGCCAAAAATCAAGCCTCTCCCCTGGAGGACAGAAGAATAGCTCAGGAAACCTTGGAACTCCATCAACGGGTAATGGAAGTGGCCCCTATCACCCAAACCCTCCTCAAGCAGGAAGCTGAAAATCAAAGCAAGCTTCACAAAACTTGCAGAGAAGAAGAAATTTATTGGAGGATGAAGTCCAGGGCGCTTTGGTTACAGGATGGCGATAAGAATACTGCCTTCTTCCACAAGCACACCCAGTCAAGAATAAACTATAACTCCATAGAGGAAATCCATTGGCAGGAGCAAGTATACAATGACGCCTACAGCATAAAGGAAGCCGCCCACAGTCATTTCAAAGACCTCTATTCAGCAGCTTCGACGGATTACTTGGACCCTCTTGCGTACCCGTTCTCAGAGGTGCCAAACTTGATAACTGAGGATGAGAATCTTACGCTGAACAGACCGATTAGTGACAAGGAAATTAAACAAGTAGTTTTTAAAATGCATCCAGACAAGGCCCCGGGGCCGGATGGTTTTACAGCTCGTTTTTTCACCCAGTGCTGGGACATCATTCATAAAGAGCTCTGCAAGATGGTCCGGAAATCTCAGGACAGTATTAGATTGGGAGGAAGCACCAATTCTTCTTTCCTCGCCCTCATCCCAAAAGAAAAAGGTGCAAAGACTTTTAACAGGTTCAGACCAATATCTCTATGCAACACTGGTTATAAAATCATCACAAAGATAATTGCAAATAGGCTCAAGAAAATCCTCCCAAAGTTGATCCCCGAAAATCAGGGAGGTTTCGTCCGTGGAAGACAAATCCTGGACAATATAATTTTAGTCCAAGAAGCCATTCACACAAGCTGTAAAAATCGAGAGAAAGGAATGGTAGTCAAGTTGGATCTGGCAAGTGCCTTTGATCGGGTTCGGCATGACTTCTTGCTCACAGTAATGGAGAAATTCGGGTTCTCACAAAAGTTTATAGGGTGGATAAAAGCTTGCATCATCGCTCCTTGGATTGCCCCCTTGATCAATGGCCGCCCTGCAAATTTCTTTCAAGCCTCTCGGGGGCTCAGACAAGGCTGCCCCTTGTCCCCAATGCTTTATGTTATCCAAGCTGTTGTGCTGAGCTATCAGCTCCAAAGCTGCCTCCTCAACAGAGCGCTTCCTGGAATTCGAATCACCCCCTCCACCAAAGAAGTAAGTCATGCCCAGTTCGCAGATGATACTCTTCTTCTGGGAGCGGCCAGCACTAAAACAGCTCGCAGCTTCAAGTCGGAACTAGACCTCTATAAAAACTGTTCCGACAGCGAAATCAACTATAACAAGTGCAAGATCTACGGATGGAACTGTACCTCTCAGGAAATGCAGCATATAGGGCGTATCCTTAACATGGAAGGCCTCTCAATTTGGGACAACTTCAACTACCTCGGGATCCCGATCTTCAAAGGCCGGGCTCTGGTGGCACATTGGATGCCTCTGGTGGATAAGATCAAACACAAAATCCAAGCCTTGGGAGCTAATTGGTTAAACAGAGCCGGCAAAGTAGTCCTAATGAATTCTGTCCTTTCAAGCCTTCCCATTTACCAGTGCTCAGTCCTGATTGCCCCCAAAACAATCACAAACAAAATTGATGCGTTGCTGTGAAGATTCCTGTGGGAAGGAGGTAAGAACAATGCGAAAAAACTTCATCTGATAAGCTGGTCCAAGGTCAAGCAATCCAAGCTAGAAGGGGGACTGAACATAAGGGACGTCGTTGCTCACAATCTCGCTATGGGAGGCAAGCTGCTCTGGCAAATGATCACTGGAAAACGAACCTGGACCAAGCAAGTCCTCAGGAAAAAATATTTTCGAGGTGATCGAGATCGCTGTCTAGAAAGGCCTCCCAAAGGAACGAAAGGATCCCCAATCTTCCTCCTCTGCCTCAGAGCTCTCACCTTTTTCCAAGCCAATCTCACTTGGATCCCGGGAAACGGGGCAAAAATTCGAATTATGGAGGACTCTATTCTTGGCGACCCCCCGCTCAAAGGATTTAGGGACATTCAGAACATTGGGGAGTGGCTCTCAGCCAACAACTGTAAGACTCTTTGGGACATCTCCCTTTGGAAAAGTGATCCCCATCTCTCCTGGCAAAAGTGGAATTTAGGGCACTATCCGGAGGAGCTCCATGAAGAAGCTACGGCTCTGCTCGAGCATCTCCAAGGGAAAGCCCCAGTAGGGGCCAACTTCAAAGACAAGTGAGGCTGGGGCTCCCCCACAATGAATTATACAGCTGCAGTAGGTTACAAGGCGGCCTTAAACTCTCCCTGGGTTTCCCCAAACCCTGGTCGGTGGCATGCTCTCTGGAACTTTCCCTCTATTCCCAAAGTGGACCACTTCGCTTGGGCCTTAACCCATAATATCATTCTAACCTTCAGCAATATCAAGAAGAGGGGCTGGGAAGGCCCGTCACGCTGTCCTCTTTGCAGAGCCAACGAAGAAACACCTGAGCACCTTCTCTTCGAATGCGGCTACTCAAGAGAAGTATGGAGTCTTCTTCTGGGAAGTGCCCTGCCTCGCCTTCCCTCCTGGGCTTCGGACTTCCTACTCAACTGGCAGTCCTTGTCCCCCTTTGATCTGCATAAAAAACACCTCCTCAAAACAGTCTGGATGTGGCTTCCAAAATTCATCAGCTGGAAAATCTGGTTAGAAAGGAATAACAGGGTCTTCAATGAAGCATGCAGACTGCCTTCCCAGGTAGCCATTCAAGCAAGAACGCTGCTGGCAGAAGCTTTAAATGGAAAAGTCAACCTCATGAACTCTGTCCCTCTCTCGGTGGAGGAATCCATTTGGCTTAATCACTTCAGTCAAATTCACCCCGGTTCCATTAAGTCCTCCTCGAATCCTATTAGAACCTGGGAAATTAGATTGGAGGAGTAGGAATTTCTCCTTTGGAGGTCATCCCTCAATGAATGGTGCCTCTTCTTCGACGGGGCCTCGAAAGGGAATCCGGGTCAGGTAGGCTGTGGAGGCATCATAATTGACCCTTCAGGCATTACTCACACTGCTTACGCTTGGGGAATAGGCCACGCTACCAACAATCAAGCGGAATTTCTCGCGCTATGGCAAGGCCTCCACCAGGCACTACAATTGGGAATTCATGAAATCAGAATATTCGGTGACTCAAAACAGATCCTGGAAGCCATAATTTAAAAAAAAAAACCTAAGGACTGCTCCTTAGCCCAGCTGTACAGGAAATCCGCCATCCTCCTCAGTCAGTTCAAAGGATTTCATATCCATCACGTGCTTAGAACTCTGAATGGTCCAGCAGACGTACAAGCGAATATTGGCTCCCAATTGTGCAAAGGTATCCTAAAGGTAAATGCAGAGACATCCACTCACGCCATCCCTTAATCCCTCCGATTCCCGAGCTCTGCAACCCCTCGTGACTAACTCGAAGTACAAGAGGATTCCGATCTCCTTCATCATCGCGCCGGACGGGTTTTCCCCTGTCCTGAGATCGCACCCCGATTCAGGCTGGGCGATTCCTTGGGGAAGTGCTCCGGTCTTCCTTATTAAGTGGCAGCCTGCTCCTCTAGCTCTCATACCTTGTGGTTATCTGTCCCCCCTCGGCCTCCTCCTGCTCAGAATATTCAACGCAATGGACAAGAACCCTCAGAGTCCAAGCCGAGCCTTTCGCCTCAGGAACGGATCGAGCTTCTTCGGGCCGAACTGGAAAGCATCAAAGCTACTACTGCCAAGAATAAGTGGGAAATGTTGGCAATTGAAATGCAAGACATTAAAGACGACTTGTCTAATGAACTCCAAGTCGGTCTGAAAGATGCAGCAAATCTGATGGGTAATCTTGGGAAAAGGTTGGCTGCACTAGAACTCCAGGTGGAAGGGCTCACCACTGCCCTCGGCAAGATCTCTGATGCCACGGCTGAAGCCTCCTCCAAGAAAGACCGTTAACCTCGATCCAGGTCCGCTCATTCTAGAACGGTATGAGGGTTCAAAAGCTAGTATGTTGGTTAAATCTTAGCAGAGATAGTCTATATGGCATGTAATTGTCTCAAGAATGTTTTGGTTTGCTTGTAAGTCCAGGTCCCTCGAGCAATAGCTCTTATTTTGAATATGTAAGGGTTGGCAGCCCTCTCTGCCTTTTTTCAATAAAAATCCTCATAACCGATCTTGTTAAAAAAAAAAATTACATAATCATCACATAACCCAACAAATTCATAAATAAAAATACCTCTACCTGATGCTAAATTCTCGCTTATCTGCTTGTCCTCCCTATTGCTCTGTCCAATTTATGCCTGATTCTCTGACCAAACCTTGCCCAAAACCAACTAACCACCCATCTAGCTAGGAGTATCCTGTCCGACTCCCTAACTCCAGGATCCCATGAGGATTCCTGGCCCCTGAGCCCAAAACTCCCAACAACCTGGTGCCCCCTGCAACAGTTCACCCAATCTCCAAAACCAAACTCCAAAACCAGAAAATATCCCCCAAACCAGGAAATACAGTCCTCCTCCCAAAATAATGCTTCCTCACCAAATTTTCATAATAATCTCCTGTAAGCCTCTTCCCAGTCATATATCCCCCTCATTCACCGACTCCTCCATCATTTAAGGCCTCCCACCTTATCCCCCCATATACTCCTTATCCCCTGTCATATGTAAAGCCTTATAATAAATAAATTTAAGTCCATTTACTACCTTATCCCCTATCATATGTAAAGTTTCATAATGATTAAATTAAAGTTATTAAGCCCTTTAATTCTTTACCCCAATCATTGAATGTGTTAAGTAATTATTTAATTAATTAATCGACATTTATTAAACAATAAATAAATAAATTATTAATTAATTAATATTATTAATAGTTAATCATTACTTAACTAATACACATTAAAACAGTTAATTATTTAATTAACTATACTTAATAAACCCTATGTAACTATTTAACTGGGGTTGTTACATACACCCACCCTTCAGGAAACTTCGTCCTGAAGTTAAAGTATTCTATGATACAAGGGAAAAGAAACATGGTCCACACATTCATAACAAATAACCGTCATTATTATTAAGTAAGACAAGAAACTCATTCATACTAGTGTACATGCGCAAGAAATGCATGTGTAGCTAGTACATACAAGTCTCGTGCATGTACTAATAATCAATAACTATCATCCTTATAGTAATTTATGTATGCATCCAATCCAATCAACAAGACTATTCTTTTATAAAAGACAATAAACCAATCAAATGTTTGTGAAATTCATTAATTACAATTATCTAGTTCAACAATTTTATTTAGACAACTATGGTTTAGTTACGTAATTATGAATATTCATATATACACATTTTCTTTTTTAGAAGGGAAAAACAATAAATTCCACCATAAGACAAATCTCCATACTTTCTCAACTATTTATACTCATCCTTCCTCCCTAACTTACTTCCATCTTCATTCCTATCCTTCCTCTGCTCGACTATCTTGGAGCATCAACTATATTGACCTAACTCCAAATAGAACCCGTAAGCGGAAGTGTCACTACCTTGACCAAGCTTCCCCAGCAGGAAACTGACAGTCATCATCACACGTCTAGGGGAGAGTGAGGTAACATCGTCCTCCCATGACTTTAGGTTTCGGAGGATACATGATGGGAAATGCCTCCACCCCTCCTAATAGGACTAGGGTCCACACCCTACAATGGAATATACAGTGGCACCATGTTGCTGGGAGTTTTGTCATCATTTATTTGGTTATGGGCAGTCTCATAACCTAAAATCCTGCACTGGTCCACATATCATAGCAATGCATCCAAACCAATATAATTTCACATACAAAGATTCATACCATATTGCTTCTCGGCCAGTGGTCATGTCATCCACTTTCATCATTATTATTCCTTGGCTATTTCATAGTCCATAACCTGCAGATTAGTCTGTAACACAAACTCATACATTTATATGCATTATCATCATGTAATTGCATACAACCATCATTTCAATTCGGTATCCGTGTACCAACAACTTAACATCAAAGTTTTCAAGTTAGAAATAGATCTCATAATATCCCATAATTCAATTTCGACACCCATCCATAAAATTATCATTTACAAAATAGATTGCATCATATCCAACATCATTCTAATAGCATTTAAACCTTCATAGGATTCTCATTCACACAATATATCGCATCATATCCATCATCATCAATAACATTTAAACATTCATAAAATTTACATTCACATAGTAGATCGCATCATATCCATCATCATCAATAATATTTAAACATTCATAAAAGTTCATACGTCTTAAAAGTTTACGTGTATCATTTAATAGTTTCACTGTGAATAGAAAATAAAAGTGTAGGCCTCAGGTAATCCTAGTTGTCTAAGTCAAAAGGTGGTGTTGAATACACCCAACCTTCGAGAAACATATTCTCGAGGTGGTCGAAAAAAGTGAGGGATAGTCTCGTCGTAGTGTCTCGACGTCTTCCCAAGTAGCAGATCCTAGACTATACTTGTCCCACTGGACCTTAATTTGGTCTACCCAACGGTTCCTGAGCTGTCGGACTCTACGGTCCAATATGCATAATGGTTCTACCATGAGAGTTCCCATGTCTGATACCTGCAATTCCTTCCAATTTAGTTTATGTGATTCATCAACAACATAATGACGTAAAATAGATACATGAAAAACGTTATGAGTTTTATGCAAGTGGGGTGGCAGTACGAGACGATAGGCAACGGGTCCAATTTTCTCTTGGATTATGAACGGTCCTATAAATCGAGGTGACAACTTTGTCCCCTTCCCGAACCGTATGGTACTCTTGTTAGGCTGATACAAATGAAAACCTGGTCTCCCACTTCATAACTTCGATCAGTCCTATGTGCATCTGCATAACTTTTCTATCTATCCTGTGCTTCCTTTAGTCTCTGTCTAATTTGAATCACATGTTCCTCCATCTCTTGAATCAATTCTGGCCCAACTGTTACTCAATCTTCTAATCTATACCAACTCAACGACGTTTTGCATGGCCTTCCATATAGAGCTTCGTAGGGTGGCATTCCGATGGAGCTCTGAAAACTGTTATTGTAGGAAAAATTTACCAAAGGTAGGTACTTCTCCCAATGGGTTTGATTATCCATGACATACATCCTAAGCATGTCTTCCATGAATTGATTTACCCTCTCAGTTTTCCCATCTGTTTCAAGATGATAAGCTATGCTTAAGTTCAACTGAGTCCCCAATGCTGACTGCAAACTTGTCCAAAACCTAGAAGTGAATCTAGATTCCCTATCTGAAATGATCTTTTTAAGTATCCCATGCAAACGGATAACCTCACTTACAAACACACGTGCCACATCCATGACATTGTAAGTGTCTCTAACCGGAATAAAATGAGCACTCTTGGTTAACTTATCAACTATCACAAGAATGACATTGTGTCTATGAGATGTGAGCGGCAACCCCACAACAAAATCCATAGAGATGACTTCCCACTTGGACATAGGAACATCATGTGGTTGTAGGAGGCATGTCGGGTGATGGTGGTCGGCTTTCACTTGTTGACACTCTAGGCATTTGGCGATGAAATGGACTACATCATGCTTCATTCCTACCCAGAAGAAGAGCTTCCTCATGTCTGTGTACATCTTCTTCACACCTGGATGCGCACAATAAAGTGCTCTATGGGCTTCCTTCAGTATGATGCTTTGAATATCCCCATCTTCAAGGATGTACATCCTTCCTCGATATCTTAACAGTCTGTATGCTTCAAGACTATATCCTTCATACTTTGGATCTAACTACCTCCCACTCTGTAGGTTTGAAGTAACCTTTGAATATCAACTCTCTCCTTGGAGTTGCATCAACACACGTTCCCTCTGATTGACGTTTAAGGGTATCAAGGAGAAGACACGTGGTCTCCTACTCAAGGCATCTACAACCACATTTTCCTTTCCCTTGATGTATAAAATACCAAAATCGTACTCACTCATAAACTCACTCCATCACCTTTGCCTGGAATTCAGATCCCTTTGAGTGAAGAGATGTTTTAAACTTTGATTGTCCATTTTGAGCTCAAAGTTTCACCCCACAAGATAGTGCCTCCAAAGTTTCATAGCTAGCATTACAGCTGCCAACTCTAAATCATGAGCCGCATATAGCTCTTCATGTTTCTTCAAATTCCTTGACGCATAATCTATCACTCCTCTATCCTACATTAGCACGGCCCCCAACCCTTTCTTCGAGGCATCCGTGTAGACTGTGAAGACCTTTTCCATATCCGACACTTGTAGAATTGGTGCACTAGTTAGTAACCTCTTAAGTTCAATGAATGCACTATCACATTATTCTATCCATTCATACCTAACCCCCTTGCACTGCAAAGTGGTGATGGGTTTCGCTATTTTTGAGAATCCTTCCACAAATATCTGATAATAACCTGCTAGCCCCATGAATCTTCTCACCTCATGGGCATTTTTCGGCACTGGCCACTCCATAATGGCCTTTACCTTTTCTGGGTCCACAAAGATTCCTTCACCGAAAATGATATGACCTAAATAGTGGATCTATTTTTGGAAGAAGGAACACTTCGACAACTTCCCATACAATTTGTTCTCTCTAAGACATGACAACACCACTTGCAAGTGTTCCTCATGTTCTCTTTCGTTCTTGGAATAGATGAGTATGTCATCTAGAAAGACTTGTACAAAACGGTCTAAGTACTTCCGGAATACGTCGTTCATGAGGCTCATGAATACTGTTGACACATTGGTCAATCCAAAAGGTACTATGACAAACTCATAATGTCCAAACCGAGTTCAAAAGGAAGTCTTAGGAATATCGCCTTCCTTAATCCTTAACTAGTGATACACTGATCGCAAATCAATCTTTGAGAATACCGCTGCTCCTTTCATCTGATCGAAGAGGTAATCTATCCAGGGCATTGGGTACCTATTTTTCACTGTAGCACAGTTCAAGTCCCGGTAATCTATTCACAATCGTAAGGAACCATCCTTCTTCTTTACAAAAATTACTAGTGCACCCCAAGGTGAGACACTGGGCCTTATTAGCCCTAAGTCCAGTAACTCTTTCAACTGCATTTGCAACTCACAAAGTTCTAGTGTTGTCATCTGATACGGAGTTTTGGAAATTGGTTCTACACCAGGTTTTAGCTCAATAGTAAAATCAATCTCCCTCTTAGGAGGTAACCCTGGTAACTCGTTCGTAAAAACATCCTTAAATTCTGACAATACCGGGTATTGATCTAATGAGGGTCCCTTCCTTTCATTCACTACTTCCACTACATATAGTCAACACCCTTGCCTCAAGCATTGCTTAACCTTCATAGTTGAGATAAAGCGTAATGACACCCTTCTTCGTACACCCTAGATCTCCACTGGCCTTCCTTCGTCGTCTACACAGAGCACCCTTTTTGCGAAACAATCTACCAAAGCTCGATGAGCTTCTAACCAATCCAATCCAATGATTAGGTTGTATGCCCCGAGAGCAGTGATGTATACCTTCAACCTGGTAGTAAACACTCCCAGGTATACTATACAATTATCGATGCTAGGTCCTACCACTTGATTTTCCCCCGAAGCCATCTTGACTTGTTTAAAGTCATCGTGCTCGTAGGCTGCCAACCCACTCTTTTCTAATGCAGATGATGAAATGAAACTATCTGTAGCACCAGAATCAAATAAAATCTTAACGTTGATATGATTTAGCATACCTGATGACTCCACCACTGTGGATTGATGCTCGGCCTGGTGATTATTAATCGCTGCGTAAATATGGTGGCTTCTACTTGCTCTTCCCATCGGGGCCTTTCCTTCTCTATGCACAAATCTTGATTGTAACTTTGGGAAGTCATGCTGGTAATGGAGTCCTCCACATCCCCAACAGGTAACACGATATTGAACCTGCGCATTGTTCTGTGACTATCTCTGAAACAATTTCCTTCCCCTGGAACCCCTGCCCCTACTAGTTGTTCCCTGAGATGGTCGTGGACCTGTCTGTGTCGTTGGTGATGAACGAGATGCTGCACTCGCTGCCATTTAAATCCCTGCGGCTACTGTCCTTGGTGAGACTCTGTTGCCATATGGAGGTGGCCTTGAGCCCCCTCCCCTAGGAAATGTCCTAGGGGCCTTCCCCACAAACCCAGGACGATGTGAAAAGTTCGGCCTCATACCTCCAGTTAAGTTCATGTGTTCCTCCTCATAATGCACATTTTCCACAGCTTCTGCTACTGAAGACGGTTTCCACATCTGCACCATAGCCCTTATCTTAGGGTTTAGCCCATAGACGAAGCGTTCTGCCTGTCATTGGTCATTATCCATATATGAAACATACTTGACCAATTCCATAAACCTAATCTCATATTCCTCTACGGTTTTGTTTCCCTGTACTAAGGCATGAAACGCTCCTACCTATTGTTCCTCATAGTAAGCTGGCAGATATTTCCTTCGGAACCTCTCCTCGAAAAGTTCCCAAGATATGGTGTCTGGGCTAAGGTGCAGTTGCCTCTCCAGGTTGCCCCACCAGTTCAAGGCGTTGTCTCTTAACTAAAAAATCGCTATCTTCACCTTTGAGGTGGACGCATAGTCCCTTAAGGAAAAACATCTTGTCATGCCTTCCAACCATGCTTCCATGCATTCACTGGTGTGACCCCCAGAAAACTCTGAAAGTTTAATTGTCTGTAGTTCTCTAGTGATGTCTTCAGGTGGAGGTCCTCCCCCTGAATCCTTTGACGCTTCTGGATTACCCATTCCATATGGTGTGGATTCCACTTCAATCCCTGCTGATTGTCGCCCCTTTAAAGTCTCATTTATGGCCTCCAAAGAGCGCAGTATGAGAGCTAGTTCGGGCGATGGTGGCGGTAGCGCTGGCGGTGTTGACAGTGCCTACGACGATGCTCCTCTACCTCGATTCCCTCGATTCCTAACCATCTTGTATGATTTAACCTGCATCAACCAAAGTTGTCAGGGTGAGTTCAAGGACGTTTCACATTTGCACAACTTAACTAGAAAACAAGGTTAGGCGTAAGTTTTTTTTTTATATATCTGTAAACAGACATTACTCTCTTTAGGGGAAGTGGCTAGGTTAGGGTTAAAGCGTCTAAGCTTGATATCTTTGCCTAAGAAAACTACTGACTCTCTCGTCTGGTAGCTACACTAGCACTGTACCCCACTCGCTAATTTCTCTAACTTGCATGCCTAGTGCGCATGAAGCCTCCTCCCGCTTATCTTGGTCTAAGTCCTGATACTTTGCATGTACAACTAATTAAGGTGACTTCCAACCTAATGTTGATTAATTATTAAAAACTAATAATCTAGACTAAACTTTAACCTAAGTTTCAATCGCCTTAATCAACACTTTCAATTTAATCCAGAAAATTAATATTATTATTAGTATTAATTAATTAATCACTAATTTCATTAATCCTTCCAATTAATTTAATTAATTTTTCTCCAATGCACATACATGGCGCATTGGTGTTTGGTTGTTTCTTAAGGCTTAGTCGGTGGGTGGTCGTGGGTTCTAAACCCATAGACTCAGGTTCTAAACCCATAGACTCCAAAACATTTCGATTTTTTTTATATATAACTTTATTTATTAATATATTTTTATTTTATTTTTTTAATTATATTAATTTATTATTTTATTTTTTATAATGATAAAAATAATAATAATAATAAATAAACAAATTAATCACTTTAATTTTTTAAGAATAAACAAATAATATATATAAATAATTCACGATAATCAATAATTAAATAAAAAAAAAAGAATAACTAAAATAAAAACATATATAAATTTAAATAAATAATTTAAAAACAAACAATTTTTTTTTTAAATAACAAAGGACGGGCACACATGAAGCCCACGTACCTCGCCCTCATTCCCCCCCCACTTTCATAACCTAACCCTGGACGTACTCTCTCTCGAGCTCTCTTCCCCTAAAACCTTACACAAACTCTGTCGCCTCTCCACTCTACTCTCTCCCTCTCGGCGGGCTCGATGCTCGGCTTTGAGCATTAGTGCTTGGGTGATGGCTTGTCTGTGTTGTTGTTGTCTGATCTTGTGTTTTTTTTTTTTTTTGATTGACCTGTGTTTGGATGCTAAAGAAAATTGCATGGGCCTCTCTCGTGAGTTCCTCCTTCGTGGCTTGGTACCTGGCGCACAAGCTCCCAGTCTCGGCTGACTGGTGTTGTGCCATGACTCTGGCTGGATAGTTCTCGGTCTCAGCTGACTGGTGTTGTGCCGTGACTCCGACTTGCATTGCAGGTTCTTGGCTGATGTGTTGTGTGGTGCTGTGTTGTGTTGGGTTCTTAGATTGAGCTCGCAGACTTGTATTTCCAGGTTTTTTTTTTGTTTTTGTTTATTAATAACCTTTTTTTTTTCAGTGTGTGCTTGGTCACGGCCTTGGTGTGTTGAACAGATGCTTGAATTGCAACCCCTTCAAATCCACACTACTCGAGACTACAATCCTTCACACCTCTGGTATCCGGAGCTGGAGGACGAACGTGCGTTGCTTTCCTCTACAATAGGAATCACGTCTGGTGAATTGGATTTGAAAGGGTGTGGGTTCAAGTCCAATGGACGGACCAGAATCAATAATGTTGTTCCCTCCTCATGGGCTCCTCCTCCCCGTTTCTTGGCACTTGGTCGCTTTTTGGGGGTAGGACATACATCCCAAGCAAAGTCTCGGCATTCAAATGGCCTGGGCCGCTGGCCTGTCAAGTCTGTTCAATTTTTGTTCGAAGGTTGGGTGCTTGTGCGCTAGCTTGCCACCTAGTGCTTGATCGTTGGTGCTTGTGCGTTGTGGTGTGGCTAGCTTTGAGTTGTATATTGGTGTTGACTCATGGGCGCTGGCTTGTGTGTTACATGTTGCATGCTAATCCCTAACAAGTGTTGTGTGGCAGGTTGCATGGAGCTAGAGCATTGGAATTTGTGCACAAAGACTTGGCGAATTTTCCCCTTATCACTTCATGTGTGTTCACTATTTGTGATTTGTCTCCTTGATGATATTTGTTTGGTGGAGCTTGGACTTAGTAGTGCTGAAATAATGGACTTTGAGATTGGGTTTGTTGACAACCCAATAAATATTTTTTCTTTTTATTTTATAATTTGTTATTTAGACAGATTTATGTCATCAAACCCTCACTCTCTTAGTTATATTTCTTGGTTGCAGGAACGAACTCTTACAGATAAACAAATGGCTTGAACAGGTCAACATACAGTTGGCTCAGGTGGGAAGGATATCTTTCTTGCAACACTGTCTCTTCTTCACGATTTAATTAAGTTGTTCTCTTAGGGTTTTTGAGACACTCTTGTCATTCTCTAGGGTTTTAGGTGTCATTTTTTTTTTTGCATTATTTCCAGCCTTTAAGGGCTCTAAATTAAGGGTTTCCAGGGTTGTAATTAAAGGGTTTCAGGTTGCAGGTTTTCAGGGTTGTTTACAGGACACATACCATAGCTTTCAGTCAAGAGGATGGGTGGGTAGGTAGGTAGGTAGGCCCTTAAGGCTCCAGATTGTGAACCTGGCTCTGATACCATGTGTAGTGACCTCAATTAATTAAGCCTAAAAAATTTCATATAATTAAACATAGAATTTCTTTCAATGCATAAATAATTCATTAATCATCATATAAGCATATAATATTCAATAGAAATTAAATTATTTCACAGCATGAAAATAAATTACATCATCATCACATAACCTAGCAAATTCATAAATAAAAATACCTCTGCCTGATGCTAAATTCTCGCTTATCTGGTTGTCCTCCCTGCTGCTCTGTCCAATTTCTGCCTGATGCTCTGACCAAACCCTACCCAAAACTGACTAACCACCCAGCCAACTAGGAGAAGCCTATCCGACTCCCTAGCTCCAAGATCCCATGAGCATTCCTAGCCCCCAAGCCCAAAACTCCCAGCAACCTGGTGCCCCCTGCAACAGTTCACCCAATCTCCAAAACCAAACTCCAAAACCAGAAAATATCCCCCAAACCAGGAAATACAGTCCTCCTCCCAAAATAATGCTTCCTCCCCAAATTTTCATAATAATCTGTCATAAGCCTCTGCCCAGTCATATATCCCCCTCACTCACCGACTCCTCCATCATTTAAGGCCACCCACCTTATCCCCCCATTTACTCCTTATCCCCTGTCATACGTAAAGCCTTATAATAAATAAATTTAAGTCCATTTACTACCTTATCCCCTATCATACGTAAAGTCTCATAATGATTAAACTAAAGTTATTAAGCCCTTTAATTCTTTACCCCAATCATTGAATGTGTTAAGTAATTAATTAATTAATTAATCGACATTTATTAAACAATAAATAAATAAATTATTAATTAATTAATATTATTAATAGTTAATCATTACTTAACTAATACACATTAAGGCAGTTAAATATTTAATTAACTATACTTAATAAACCCTATGTAACTATTTAACTGGGGTTGTTACATCAGCAAAAGTCTCGTTTTTTGTTGTTGACATGGTGTTAAGTTGTTTGACAACCTTTTTATGCTCTTCCATGGTTACCATCTCACTCCTGCACTGAGTCAGGGTCTGTTGGGTTTGCACCAGCTTTGCGTCCAACCTATCAATAATGGCACTCTGTTCAGAAGACTGAAATGCTTCCTCAGTCTGAGCAGTTGTCTCTTCTATGGTTGGGGTGTCTGTCTGGGTCTCTGCATCAATTGTCTCTAAAGGAGCAAGAAAATTTGTAGGAAGAACTTCCTCAGGTTGGGCAGTTGTTTCTTCTGTTGCTGGAATCTTTGTTTGATTTTCCATCTCTTTACAAAGGAATCACATCTTCATTTTGATCAATTTCTTCCTCTGTTACGGGAATCTCTGTTTGAGCTTCCATATATGTTGTTTCTTCAGGGGCATGCAACTTTGTTTGTGTTCCAACATAACTTGTATGGATTTCCCTCCTAAGAAGTGGGTTCCTTCCCTGTGTTCTAGTCCTTTTGGATTTCTTCCTTTCATATGCATTATCAACTTACTCCAATTGTTTCCTTAATTCTTTAATTATTTCCTTGAGTCTACCAACTTTCTTCTTTAGTAATTTAATTTTTTTAACCCTTCTCCTCAATAGCTCGTTTTCCTGTTTCAATTTTCTGATTTTATTGTGGCCTTTGCCTGTTGTTTTTTGTTTATGGGGAATGTCAAGGTTTTCCTCACCTTGATAATCCAATGACTGTTCCTTTGTTTCTTATGTGTGCTCTTTATGTTCTACAGGGTTTTTTACCTCAGTGTGAGGTTCTAGATGTTCTCTATCTTCGGGGAATGGCATCTCTATGTTAGGGAGGTCCAAGGCATGGTTTGAAGAGGAAGTTGGTGCTTGGTGTTCTTCAAACATGCTTGTGTCTTTGGTGACTAATGTCCCTAAGTTCCCCAGTACTTGAGCCATCTCTACCTCATAACTTTTGAAGAACTGTTCTATAAGGATTTCAAGTGATGGCCGTGTATTTTCCTGAGTGTTTTTCTGTAAGGTCTGTTATGTCTGTTCAATTTCCTGAGTATTTTCCTGTGAGGGATGTTCTATCTCTATAGCTTCCTAGGTTTCTTCAGATTGTGCTATCCTTTTACTTCTTCTTCTCTTCTCAGTGGGGGTTTTAGGAACAACAATTGTTCTTTTTATTTTCTTCCTTGATGATTATGCATGTGTGGTCTGAATTTCTGCCAGATGGATGGGGTCTACCTCAATTTCACGCTGGGGTAATGGGACTTCCATTTGGGAACTTTCTCCTCCTTCTCGGACCATTTCAATTTCAGTCTGGGGTAATGGGACTTCCATTTGGGCACTATCTCCCCCTTCCTATGCTGCCTCAATTCCTTGTGGGGGGTTTTCATGGTGCAATTTAGGTTGTTCCATTTGTAGAGGCATATCGGCCTCAATTAAATCACCCCAAGTTATTTGAGTTTGTCTCAGGGCTCTGTTTAATATTATCTTTACTAGTCCATGGTGACTAATTATAGTGACAGGATATTTATCCTTCTGAGTTCTTGCAGCCACTTCACGTAACGTGGCATTTAGAAAAAATGGTAAATTGATTACTAACCTCTATTTGAGTGCTTCTAATAATTTGAAGTGGTGTGGACGCACCACATCGTACCTTCGATCATAGGTGATATACCTTTGTATTACTCCTGCCAACTCCCTCCATGGCTTGTTGAGAGCGGTGGGGTTGAGTCGCTTCCCCTTTTTATCAAGTTCTTCTTCGGGATATATGAAAAATTCCACAACCTCCTTGAGCGTTGTATACTTCCTAGTCCATTGTATGCCTACGTTGGGAGGCCTGTAAACTCTTCTACAATTTCCTCAGTGACCGGAATTCGTATGTCTCGGACCATGGAGACTCCTCCCTGCAAGTTCTGGGAAAATGCGAGTGTGATATTCGTGTCATATCCTTGCAACCTGTTGAAGTAATCTGTCCACCCCAGACTCTGTAAAAATTTTCTTTCCTTCTTGGTTACCTACAGTAATGTGGGATCTCGACATACACTTTGGACACCCATGTTTTCTGTGAGCAGATGAGAACATCTATTGTTCCCTGCTGCAGCTTAATTCGACCAACTTTTTGAAACAATAGAAATAGAAAATATCATAGAACAACACTGTGTATATAAAAATGTGAGTTTTCCCATTTATTACAATCATTATGATCTATCGGTAAATGTGCAGAATATTTGCCCCCTCATAAATGGAAAGGTTAACCTCAACCGCCAAAATGTACGAGTGTAATAATGGAAGGTAGTTTAGATGAGGTGAGATTACTATGCCGCCATTGTCGCTAGAAAAAAACAATCATTAATAACTTTTCAAAAATCACTTTAACGGTAATTATGAATAATCATCACTTTGTGTGGGAAATTCAAATTGACATTCCTATGTTCAAAAAACGTTTAAGGAAAAAGATTTCGAATAATTATTAAATTTGTTCACGTGTTTTAGAAATGTTCCACATATCATAACGTTGTAACTCTCCCTTTTTATTGGATATAACTGGAATGATAGCCTCGTTTTTAGGAAAGGAAATCTAGGAACACTTTAAAAACTTGGCATATTAAAGATAAACTTCGATACCATAGACAGAGCCACTGCTTCCAACAGGTGTCCATAGCCTTGACAGGGTTTCCTTTTAACCCATAGATGAGGTTGTATCCTTAATAAATAGTTTAAATTGTCTTTTCCCAAAAAGACCACTATTCTGGTTTGGTAGCCAGATAATGATAATGTCACTCACTAGATCATAACTTAAGTGAACAATTCGGATCGTGATGATACCTCTTGTCCTTTGATGAAAACAATGCCAAAGTCCATTGCCCTGGTGTGGTAGCCATAGTGGGAATGTCACTTATGTTATTATCCGATGATCATGGTAGGTTGGCTCGTGATGAGACCCCCTATCCTTTGTTGGAGAAGTTTTATTACTTTACTTATATTTAATTTTTTTTATTTTAGGTTCTATTAAGGGAGGCTCATCTACTCCTTAAGAGTGAGGGATGGCATAAGAAGTGTAAGAATTCCAAGTAAAAAATGTGCTTTAGACTCCTTATTTAATATGAAGGAAAATTATCATTCAAGTATATGTAGATATATAGGGGAAAGAAACAAATTATGGTGGTTAATGAATTATGAACAATTTTTAAGATAATTCAAAGAAATTAATCCAAAAATAATTCGATAAGGTACGTTAAATAGTCCACACAAAAATGATGAATCGTTACTTATGATCATTAGAAGTAGTGCTGATGAAAATTAATTAGTGAAGGTCATACCCAAAGGAGTGACTGACGTAATAATGGCATGCTTGTTCATGAGAAAAGAATATTGACTTTTGAGAAAAAGGAACAACAGTTGTTCCTTTCGAATGAACAACACTATCCAAAAAAGGAACAACAGTCACTATAAAGGGAACAACAGTGTAACAAAGGGAACGACAATCGTTATTTTTAACGGATACTACTCACGAAGGGAACAAAAATCGCACGAAGTTAACAACAATTGTTCATTTCAAAGGAACGACAACCATATGCAAAGGAATCAACAATCGCATGAAGAAAACAACAATCGTTTCTTTTTAAATGAACAACAACGATGATGTTCAAATTTTAACCATCTAGTTAAGTGATTGGAAACCTCCCACAGACATTTTTGTTTTAGTGAATCTATGATTGATTAATCATCAACTAAATTCATTCAATTTCTATGGGTAAGTTTATTCAATAATCGAAGTATTGGATGGTCTGTTAGTATCATGAAGACATGTTCATCTTCTGTGAAATAAGGGTTTATATTTACTGGGTTTTTCTAGGAGAGAGGAACAGAAAAGAGTGCAAATTATACACATTATAGACATCTTTCCCAGTTCTTATTCTCTCAAGTAAATTTTAAAGAATACAAAAACTAAAGGCTTAATCAAATCTGTAAACAAAACTATATACAATATGTATAGTGCTGATAAGAATCATCATTTTATGAAGTTGAGGCTACTGGGTTACCTTCCCAACCAGCTAAAATGTGAACAGTAGGGTCCTTACTTACTTCTTGGAAAAAGGAGTCTTTTGAAAGAAGTTCATGGTAGAGTCGTAACTGATGTCCATTTACCAGAAAAGGAGAACCAGATCCATCGATGGTGATTAAGGTGACAGTGTCGTTATCATGGAATTCATGGATCTCATACGGTCTAAGCCACCTCGTCTATAATTTTCCAGGAAAATCCTGAAATCTGGAATCATAGAGAAGTGCCCAATCATCTTTCTGGAAGGATTTCTTCTTGATATGTTTATCATGCCAGCTAGCTCTCTGTTGCTGAATAAAATATGTGCATTGTAGGGAGAACATGCATGCTTCATCTAACTCATTGAGCTATTGTAAGCATTTTTTATGTGCCTCTGTAAGATCCAGTCCAATTTCTTGGGTCATCCTTAGAGTCTTGATCTGAAATTCAATTGGGAAGATGGTTTATGTGCCATAGACTAGATGATAAGGGGAGTAGCCATTAGTGTTATTCCATGTCGTGCGATAGGCCCATAAGGAATTTGGAAGCTCGACTGCCCAATTCTAACAGTTTGTTGAGCCTGTTTTTGTCAGAAACACCTCCAAGAATTTGTTGGTACTTTCTACTTATCCGTTTTCCTATGGGTGGTAGGGGGAATTAACCATATGCTTAATATGATAATTGTGCAGGGTGGCCGTGATTCTATGGGATGTGAATTGCGACCCTCCGTCAGTGATTACTTCCCTGGGTAATCCATAGCATACAAATATTTCAAAAATAAATTTAATGATTGCTTCTTCCGTTGCGTTTGACAAGGCTATCCCCTCTACCCATTTGGTCGTATAGTCTGTTGCATCTAAAATATAAGCCTTCTGGTTTGATTTTGGATTGAAGGGGCCAACAAAATCCAATGCCCATCTTTCAAAAGGTTACGCGACTATTTGTGCTTGCAGGGTAATTTCATCAGCTTGGACGGGTCGACCCATCCTTTGACAACTATCGCAGGCCTGGACATACTTCTTTGCATATTTAAATACTGAGGGCCAATAGTAGCCCATGTGTAAAATCTTATGCCCAGTTCTGCATTCTGCAAAATGTCCGCCATAGGGCTCATCATGACCCGCCTTTAGAACATCATAAATTTCATCATCCCTTACACATCTTCGGATCTGGAGGTCAGCCCCCGTGTGGAATAGATATCCACCAATCAAAGTGAATTGTGCACTGTGCTAGACGGTCAGTTTCCTTTCTCTCGGTGATAGATGTGTTGGTAGTTTTCAAGCTTCCAGATAATTAGCCACATCAGCGTACCATGGCATTTTATTAGTGACTGTGAACAGGTGTTCATCTAGAAATTGGTCCTCCACTGTCATAGAATCATTTGTTTTGGGCATGCGGGATAAGAAATCTGCAATGAGATTCTCTCTTCCGGGCCGATCCTTGATGGTGATGTTGAATTCCTGCAATAGTAATAACCATCGAGTAACCCGTCCATTAGTGATTGGTTTGTTAGATAGATATTTAATAAAAGAATGATCAGTATACAGAATAACTGGATAGCCTATTATATAGTAGCGGAATTTATTAATAGCATGTATAACGGCTAAAAATTATTTCTCTACTACTGTATAATTTAATTCAGCGGGACTGAGATTTTTTCTAATAAAATAAATAGCATAAGGTTTCTTGTCTTGTTCCTGTCCAAGGACAGTGCCTATGGCGATATCCTATGCATATGTAGAAATGTGAAATGGAAATTTCCAGTTTGGTCCTCTCAACACCGGTGTCATGGAGACCGTCTTTTTAAGTCCTATAGACGCAACACCACACTTGTCACACCATTGAAATTACGCATTACCAATTAAAGAATGTAAAGTTGCAGCTGTTCTTGAAACATTTTCTATGAATCTTCGGTATTATCCTACAGCACCAAGGAAACTACGTACCTCATTTTGTGTACAGGGTGTACGCAGATTAAGGATTACCTCTATTTTTGCTAGGTCTACCTTTATTCCCTCTTCCGAAACATAGTGTCACAGTACCACACCTTCGTTCATCATCATATAAAATTTCTCATGACTCAAACACATCCTAGTAGAAATGCATCGTTCCAGTACCTTCTCTAGATTGCTCAAAGCTTGATCAAAATCAGTGCCATAAGGGGTGAAATTGTCCATGTAAACTTCAAGTCCTTCATTAATTAGATCGAATAATATGCTCAGAATGGCCCTCTGGAATGTGGTTGGAGCATTACATAACCCAAAGGTCAATACTCTGCATGCAAAGGTACCTATGGACATGTAAATGTAGTTTTATATTGTTCTTCCGGAGCAATCTGGATGTGATTATAGCCACTAAAACCATCTAGGAAGGAGAAGAACCGCTTCCCTGCTAAAGTGTCAAGGACTTGATCAATAAAGGGTAAGAGAAAGTTGTCCTTCTAGGTAGATTTATTGAGTTCTCTATAGTCTACACAAATTCTCCATTTCCCATTCTTCTTGGGGACGATTACTAGTGGGGAAACCCACCAACTATCTGAGATAGGATATATAAAATCAACATCCAACAGTTTTTGTAACTCTTCTTTAACAACATCCCTAATATGAGGGTTCAATATTCGTTGGGGTTTCCGGATGGGTCGGACATCTTTCTCAATATAGATATGATGTGTAAAGAGTTGGGGATCGATTCCCTTCATGTCAAGATATTCCCAAGCAAAATCCTGCTGATATTTAGAAAGGATCTGAATTAATTTGTGTTGTTTTTGCTCATTTAAATTAGCATTAATATTCAGAAACCTCCCTGGTTCAATTTTAATTGATTTTTTGTTATGGACAACAGTAGTGGGGATCTGTTCTTCCATCAATGCTTCCAAAGGATCTCCCTGTCCTTCATTATCTAACACATCTTTTAACATTTGACATGTTGGATTTCTTATAATGGATGGGTTGTTAATGAATCTACTGATCACATCATCTTCTTGTTGGATCTTGATTCTGAGAGATTATTCCAATGTGAGAGGAGATCGTAGATCATTTTTTGGATATCTAGGTGGTGGAAACTATTGATGTATAATAGGTAGACTTGATTTAGTTGGAGGATACATGATGAGGTTCTTTGTAGAACTTCCTCTAGCAATAGTCATCCTGCCTGTGCGACATCCTATGTATGCATATGTTGTTGTGAGCCATGGCCTTCCCAGTATCAATGGGTGTCCATTGAGTCCACGTCTTGGGTTGATAATGAGGAAATCAACTGGGTATTCCCAAGACTCGACTGAAATTTATATATCTTGTAATGTGTCGACTGGTTTAACCATTGATATATCATCCAATTGTAAAATAATTGAAGTAGGTTCAAAGGATGTGAAACCCAAGATATTATAGGTATCGATGGTCAGGATATTAATGGATTCCTCCAAATCTACTAGCGTATTTGGAAAAGAACAACCCTAGACCATGGGATTCCCTGGGTCTGTATACTTGACTGAATCCTACTTGCCCAGAATAATATCTGACAAGGCTCCTACCACACGAAGAGTTGATGGATTTTTAACTTTCCTAATAGGCTTCTTCCCACATAATTCCTTAATTGTCTTGGCATAAATTGGGATGTCTTGCAGAGCCTGTAGGAGTGGTATCTTAACATAGAGATTCTTTAGTTCCCCTACAATGTCAAAGTTAGGATATACAGATGGATTTTCTATCATTAGCCTCTCGGGAAACAGGAGAGGAGGAGTCGCGTCCTCATCGAGGTTTTGTGTCTCAACTGTGTTTCCCCCTTGTTCTATTTCTTCCGTTATGAGCACAGTTGAGGGTGTTATTGTTGGTTGTATATTATTTTCATTCTCCTACTCTTGGTGAGTTTTACTTTCTTCAAGAGAAATTATGCACCCTGACCTCAACCGAAGTTCATTGCACCCTACTGAGTTTATTTACCCATCCAAATTATCGATAATTTGTACAAGCTAGGATGGTATATTATTAGGATTTGTATTGGGTTGAGTTGGTAATTGAGGACGCATTTGAGGTTGAGGGTTCTAGGGTAATTGGAGTGGTGCTTGTAAAGTGGGCTGAGCTTGGAGAGCCATCCCCATGGGTTGATTCGTCATCCCCATGGAGCACTGTCAGTTTTGATTCCAATTGGGGGCTTGGGAAGCTATGTTAGTCCACTGTGAAGGATAGGGATTATTGCTTGTATTTTGCTAGGATGGGGTAGGGTATGGCAAGTTAGGCCAAGTGGAATTTTTACCTGATTGATTTGGCTAGGTGGGATTTATAGCAGATTTATTTGGCCATGGTGCATTAGGATATTGCTGGCACTTCCAAGTAGGGTTAACAAATGTCTGGCCTTACCGTGTATTTCCAAAAAAATTATGTTGGTTATACTGTCCAGAAAAGAAAGAGGAAGGATCTTGTAGCTTACTTGGGGGACGAGCCTGCCATTGGCGATGTTGAGCCATCAGATATACCAGTTTTGTTTCCTCTTCTACCTCTTTAAAGATAGATTTTAGTCCTAGGAGCGATGGGCATTGTTATATTACATGGTCTTTGTCACAGATAGAAGACACCCAAACCACATCCAAAGGACATTCCCTCAGACCATGTTTCTTTCTGCATCGGTGGCAAAATATGGCCAAGGACTGTTCTTATTTTGCATGTTTCTTCTTAGCCTGCAAAACATCCAATTGTGTAGTCAGAGTACTCAAAATATCATTTTTGAAATTCTCTAATAGATTATCGACTTCATCTCAGGTGACACCCCCTCTAGTAATGTTTCTATTCCTGGTGAGGGGAGCCCGCATTCCTGATATGGTCTGTGTACTTCCACGTGAGCACCTGATGCACAATAAGATAATATTATCATATGTTTCTTGATAAATATCACCCTTCCCCATTAAATTTAGTGTTTCTACCCATTCATCCTTCATTCCTTTTATAAAAGTGGCTTTAATTACCTCACTTGGTAGTGTGTCATACGGTGATATTTCCAAGTTATACATAAACCTTTCAACATATTACTCTAACGTCTCATTTTCTTTTGCAGTCATTTGAAGAATTTCGTCTTTTAGATCCCTGGTTCTACAGTAATATTGATATTTTGTGAGGAAGGTTTGTTTCATTTCATCCCAATAATTTATGGTTCCTCCTCCTAATCCCATAAACCAGCACAAAGATGCTCCTTTTAAGGTGGAAGGGAACAACTTCATTTTTTGGGGTTCAAAGGTGTAGTCATATCCTCTACAAAGAACATCAAATTTGAATAAGAACACATCAGGGTCCTCTGAAATTAATCCATGAAAGGTTGGAATATTTTGTAATGGGATATCTTTCATGGGGGCATTAGCAACTGGATCAACTATCGGATATTCCAAAGTGGAAGTTTGAGCTCGTGGTTGATTTGGTTGTGCCATTTGGTCGAAAATGTGCCAATAATCTTCAGGAATTTATTGTCATGGGTGTTCTATTTGGGGTGATTGATTACTTGACTCCCTAGGGGATTTAATTGTGCTACCTCTATCTGGGATTCCAGGTATACCTTCTCCTATCACAGGATATCCAGGATTAGGTGGTGGTGATGGGTTTGCTTTAGCAACCCCACTGGTCTCCCCTTCTCCTACTTCCATATTACAAGATTTTCCCTCATCTAAAGGGATGAGAGGTGTAATATTTGTGTTTTTAAGACTTTGTTCAGTCCCTTCAATTCTTCTATGAACCTCAACATGGGTTGTATTTGGTGAATTTTTTTCTTGAGGGATTCGGGTAGAAAATTTCCTGGGTCCAACTGAAGCTTGAGATTCAGCTTTTCAGATGATGTCGTCTATGAAATTGCTTCTTCCAGGGGGCATTGAGCCCTGGCCTTTTTTAGCTTTTGGTGGGGGTTTTGGTTTTTCAGGTTCTTTCTTCTTAGTCATACACACTTCACACAAAATTCTAAGTGCCTATATGAACTCTATATATCAGCTGAAGGTAGGCGTTGGCATAAGAATTTTACTTATTGTCTATGTAGGTTCTTACCTTCCATTTTAAATACCTCATCCTTTAGAGACACAACCTATGATATCTTTGACATTCTCCCCAACAACGGCGCCAAAATATTGGGCTCTAAATATGTCCTAAAACAACTTTGGTTTAACATTAATTTATCAACCCAAGGATTCGTCTTTTATTTCAAGAATATCAACAAATTATATGTAGATAGTTGTAGAGTCTAAAATCGTGCAGTCAAAGGAAATATGAGTTTATCAAAAATCAAGTTCCTCACACATTCATTAAAACTCTGAAGCTAAAATATATACTCAACAGAATTGAAATCTGATCTATAACATGTTGTGAATTAAAGACAATTAACTAAATTGTTGAATTGATCTAACTAAGAAACAATAATTGAATTTATGAAAGTGCTTAATAAACTGATCTATCAATGACTATTTAATCTGTTGGAAAGAACAACTAAGTATTGTAAATTGAGAAGGAACAACAAATGTACTTTAAACGAAAGGAACAACAAATGCTAACTTAATAAAAGGAACCGCATATGCGAAGATGAGAGGAACTATCGATCAACCAACTACATCAATAAGAATTGGAACAACAATCGATAATATTCAAATGAAGCATCTATCTTCTGTAATCAAACAACACAACTAATCTATAAAAACATCAACACACTCATGCATTCATCTTTAACTATTGCAAAAGAGATTTAAATCACAGAACTGAAATCAAATCGATACAATTACAGATTGAGAAAGTAACTTCTTCATACTAGGCCCTCAGTCCTCAGAAGCACTGCTACTAGAAACTCAATATGCAAAAATGGTGAAAACGCCCAAAGCTTCTATTAATTCCATAACTGGTACAACATTTACAAAAGACTGTTTGTATAGAGAAATTCCGAGTTCTAAATGCTTGGATAAATTTCTTAGATGTATTTCTATGATTCATTACCCTCTATATATTACAATGATATCAGTAATTTAAGCCATCCTGAGGATCGAGAGATCCTCAAGATTTCTTTTACTATTTATAAAGTTTACAACATAGAGAATCAATCTTCCTCAAAACTGCTTTGCGTCTGTTCTCTTCATCTTCCAATAGTCTACATATCTTCAAAATATTTGAGTTTAACAATATATGTCTATTCCTACAATAAAATCAAACAATTCCAACCAAATTTTAGAATTTATCTAATATTACTCGATAATATTTCTAGAAGACTTTTTAATCATTTTCTATCCTAATTATCTCTAGTTAATGGAAAAGTCAATCACTTTATATCGTAAACCATGGGAATAAGGAGGATATTTGTACCTTTTCCTCAACTCAACATTGTCAACGAATATTAGCTCATAGTTTATATTTTTAAATTACAGTTGCTGCCATGAATAATATTTACAGTGTTTATATTTAAATTTTCATTGTAATTTAGGACGTTTTCCACTCTTTAAATTGGGGTGGCTTGATCCTCATTGTGAAATCCGAATTTATATTATGAACGGAATATGTTCTAAAATTTGTATTTTATCTATACTTAAAGTTTGAATGATCATATTTTTTTTTAGTTGAGGTTATTTTAGAAATGTAACAGTGCATTGTTCGTTGGTAAACTAAGGAGTTAGTTCTGAAATTATATCATTAGTTTCTCCGTTTAATTTCATTTAAATTCAAATCAATTCATATGATGAGATCTCTATCGAACTTTATTCTAGATCTGAAACTTTGTATCATTTTCTAGTTAACGCCTATGTCAATTCAATTTCGTTGTAGTATGGACCTCTATTGAATTTCGTCAAATCTGATTTTATATCGTGTTTTTCTCTATAGAATTCATTGATAAATATGCAGTATATGTAGAATGGATGTCTGTGTTTATTTGTAATTTGAATCCAAATTTTTTTGAGATAGTGGGAAGCATGTTAAAAGTTTCTAGATTTTGAATTTTTTTTAAGCTGTAGTACGTTAGCCCTTTTTCCTTGACAAGTCATGCATGTGACCAAGGGATAGAACCTAACGCTGGCCAAAAGGGAGTTATTTAGAGCTTTGGGACTCCGGTGCTCCAAAAGTTTTTAAATTCAACACTCCTTTTCACCTAGAGTGTTATCGACTGAATTTGGTCTTAAGCAAGGTTGACCGGTAGTTGTAGGTTAAACCTGTCCTTCCAGTTTCCTTGTAAAATTTTATGAATTTAATCTAACGGCTAGTGAAGATTCTCCTCACATGAAAATCTACGGTGGAAATTTACTCCACATCTCTAAGATTTTGGGTTTTTATCTGCTTTCACAACCTTACACTGTTTCACTCGGATCGCCAAACCGCCGAAGGGATCGAAGATATGACGGCTTACACCCCTCCTTCGATCAACAGTTGTCATCCACTCTTGAATTCATAACTCTAGGAGTTCCTCACCCTTCCAGAACAACAACTCATTTACTCTAGAGTGTCGAACTATCGAACCTCGGAAGGACGAAGGCTCAGGGATCTAACGGTCTTCGATCGATCTCTAGATCTATGGTTGCCCTTCACTCCGGGACTACGAAACTTGGGGTTTTCTTAATCCTTAGCAACTACCTCTTAAATCAGTCGAAGTGTTGAATCCCAAATAACTTAATGACCTACGGCTCACATGTTTCCATCAACTGATGGTCAAGATTTACCCCAGACTTCGGAACTCTGGGAGTTCCTTAACTTTTAACATCACGACACTAATTTCGCTGGAGTACCGAATTACCGAACCTTCAAAGATCGAAGGCTCGGAAATATAACGGTCCTTGATTGATCACTAGATCTATGACTAATGTTTACTCTGGGGCTTTATAGCTTCAAAGTTTCTCAACTCTTAAACAGTTAGGACTCAAACATGTCTAATAATTGAACTCTTGCAGATCTAATGTCTAGTAATCACTCACGGATCTACGATGTAGTTTCACTTCCCAAATTCGAGCTTCAGGGCTCACTTAATATAAATAATTCAAATCTGTCGAAGTGATGAAACCTGAAGGTGTCAGGGTTTAACGAGTGTGCTAATCCTATCTAATCAGACAATTGCAGGGACTTTGACTCCTCATGATCAAATTTTGTCTTCTAATTCCTTCGAATGGATTTCAAACTCTTGATTTCCTCACTTGAAACCTACACACATTTTTTCTCTTGAGCTCTGGATTCTAATTGTTGTGTGCACACTTTGCACCTCCCCTATGTAAGTTCGCATTGCCTTTCCTGAGCTTCTTTCTTACGAAATGTACAGCCTTCACCCACCCTGAGTGGTCTTTGTGCATCGAGTGTTGTTTCTTCTGAACTTGGGCCTTCAAGGGGCCCATCTACGAACTTCTGGAGTTAGATCTAAACGTGTTGGAATTATGACACCCAGAAGAGGAACTTCAGTTTCTTACATAATTTTAACTCCTTCTCAAAACAAAATTTCACTCGATTGTAGATTTTATTCATCACAGTATCAGTTAGCTCATAAACTATAGAGTAAGCTTACAGTTTCCTCTATGTGTTGAGAGATTTTCTCTTCTTTTATTTTCCTCTCAAATTGTTATGTAGATTGGATATTCATCTACTTGGTTGTAACCTATAGGGTTGTCACACTTATTCCAGGTAAACATAAGTAAAATTGGAACTGCCATAAATGATAGATTGTCTGTTTAAGGATCTCTTCTTTTTACTGCTAAGTTTCTATCATGATAATATTGAAAATTCTTTCTAACCTTTAAATCAGTAAGATGAATACTTATTGTAATAGTATATATTGTGTTATGAAGTGATGACCAAGATACCAGATTCTCTGTGTTATTTTTGAATAATTTGTAGTAAGGAATGCTGAGAATTATAGTTGAACGTCAAAATAGATTAAAGTTATGGGAATTAGATACTTCCTTGATCCTCAAAACAATCACCAGTATTGAGACCTTAAATGGTCAAAATCAATCAGATGAATCCTAGACTTGAGCGTTGATTATGTGTCATGGAGGTCTTATCATTGCAGGATAGGTTGGGTGGGTAGACATTGTATGTGATGTTATGTGATATGGAATATCCTTAATACCTTGAAGTTGTATCTAAATCTAGTTGTGCAATGAGATGAATGAAATAGACTGTGTATTACTAAAGTATGTTAATATCATGTGTCACTTGTTCTATTGATGTTCAAAAAAAAATATCTCTTACTATTTCTCAATTACTTTTATGACGTAACAGAGGGGTTGTTACATATGGTATTAGAGTGGGTTCAACCATGCGACATGGGACCATGACACCATCTGTTGTGTTAAACTAAATGATTGATTTAGATCGCTAATAAAAATATGAAATTGTTCTTGTAGGTAATCATGGTTAGAGGATGCGAGAGAAGTAGACGATATGGTTATGGAGGAAGAGGTGTGAAACCTCTGATAGTACCCATGCCAGAAGGTTCGAACCCCCAGGGATATGAGAAAAATATTGAGCCATAACAGGTTGTTCTGGGAGATGTGGTAGGTTTGATGAGATTCTTCCATAGGATGTTCGAGGAATTGATTAACTACCTGGATCAAGATGAGGGAAGAGGGTCTGTACCCAATGAGGGTTCACATCACGCTCCGTCTAGTAGTGGTAGTATACACAAAGAACTCAAGAAGGTGAAGTTTCTCAAGTTCATGGGTGCCACATATGACTTAGTTTCTGAGGCATGGTTGGAGAATATGGCGATGTTCTTCACACTTTGTGATTACACCTCCAACATGAAATTCCACATGGCAGTATTTTAGCTAAAGGGGAGTGCTCTTTTATGGTGGAATATGCTCCTACCTCAACTAAACATGGTCATCAAAGACTTGTCATGGGATTTGTTCGAGGCATGGTTCTGGGTGAGATACTTGTCTGAGGAATTCATTGAGCATCAGTTTAATGACTTCAACTCATTAAGAAAGGGTAGTCGTACGGTGCCAGAGTATGAGGCCATATTCATGGAGTTACTTAGGAATGCTCCACATCTGAACATAGAGAAGTTAAAAGTAAACAAGTTTGTGTTTGGCTTTAACTTCAACATTCATGCAAAGGTTCAGATCCTAATGCCTCATTCATTGCATGATGCAGTTCAGGAGGCCCTCATAGCTGAGGAAGAGATGAACAACAAGGGTCAGGGAAGTACTCCTTCTAGACTTGTTGTACAGGTGACACCAGGAGCGCAACAACATTAGACACAAGCCAAACAGGATTTAGCGAATCGAGATACACCTAGAGGACCTATGTTCATGACACCACGATGAAAAAATACTCAATAGAGGACTCCTTACAGAGGACCACAGAAGAAACAACCATGTTGTCAACAACAAAAATAGTTTAGGCATGTTCAGCAGAACAAACCGAGATCACAGGTTGTTAGACCAACAACTTCTACTTCAGAGACCAGGAACATTGGACCGAAGACTGGATGTTGGAGATGTGGTGAGCCACGTTACCAATGAGACTGTCCGATTGAGAAGGCCAAAGTGGCCAGATCATGAGGACCCACTACAGTTGGATATTTAGGCAAGGCCCACAGGATACATGCAGCAGTGAAAAACCACCGTGATGAGCACTAGTTCATTGTGCTAGAGGCGTCAGGTACAATCGCAAACCAAAATTACAGTATATTGATCGATCCAGGTGCTACCGAGAAATTTATCTCTAGTGCATAATTGAAGAGAATAAGGTCAATGCATTCAAGTAGGACAAGTTTAGATACATAGAAATGGCATCAGGTGCCAAACAGAAGGTTGGAGGAAAGGTTACAGACTGTATCACTAACTTAGGAGACTTTGTAAATAATGTGGATCTTTATGTCACGATCTTAGGATATTATGACATAGTGATTGGTATGGATTGGTTGGAATCGCATGATGCGATACTTAATGGTAAGATGAAATGGTTAAGTTTGACATATGATTTGGGACAAAGTAGAGTGATTGTGCGAAGAAACCAGGGAGTGTCCTTGAGGTTTATTTCTTCCCTACAATTGTAGAAGAGTATGTGCAAGGGATGAAATTTATATGCAATATTAACGCTGAATTAAAAGGGTGAGGTGGAAGGAATAGAAAAAATTCCTGTAGTACAAGAGTTTGTAGACGTGTTTCTAGAAGAGTTGCCAGGTTTCCCGCCCGAAAGAGAGTTTGATTTTACAATCGACTTGAAACCTGGAACTGAATCGATAGCAAGAACGCCTTACCAGATGTCAACTCCTGAATTCCAAGAATTGAAAATGAAATTGAAGGAGTTGTTGGATTTGTGACCGATATGTCCAAGCGTATCACCGTAGGGTGCGCCATTCATATTTGTTAGTAACAAGGATGGATTGTGGAGGCTCTGCATTGACTACCGTCAATTGAAAAAAACTATGATCAAGAACCAATATTCATTGCCAAGTATTTACGATTTATTTGATTAGATGAAAGGAGTGATGGTGTTTTCAAATATTGACTTCAGATCAAGATATCACTAAATACGGATTAAAGAGGAAGATATCCCTAAAACCGCTTTTAAGAAGAGATTTGGACACTATGATTTTACAGTTTTACCGTTCAGATTGACGAAAGCCTAGGGGTATGCATGAGTTTGATGAACAGGGTGTTTTGTGAATACTTGGAAAAGTTTGTACATGTTTTTTATTGATGACATACTAATTTATTCTCAGATGAAAGAAGAGTGTGAAAAACATTTAAGATTGGTCCTATAGTGTCTACGAGAAAACAAATTGTACAGGAAACTATTGAAATGTTCTTTTTACCAATTGAGGATTCATTACTTGGGACATATCATATCTGGTGAAGGTATCGTTGTGGATCCAATGAAAGTGTAGGCTATTATGGAATGGCCAACACCGACAAATGTATAGTAAATACGTAGTTTTATGGGTTTAGCAGGATATTACCGACGATTTGTCGAAGGCTTTTCAAAGATAGGAAATATGATCATGAAATTGCAGAAGAAGAACAAGAAGTTTGTATGGATTGAGAAATGCACAAAATCATTTCAAAATATCAAGGATTTGTTAACAACAACATCTATACTAAAATTCCTCGACATGGACAAGGAATTATTGGTATGCACAGATGCATCCAAGGAAGGTTTAGGCAAATTTTTGATGCAAGACGGTCGAGTGATTGCTTACATTTCGAGGAAATTGAGAAAGCATGAAGAGAAATATGCAATGCATGACCTAGAATTATTAGCAATTGTAGAATCCTTGAGAGTTTGGAGACATTATCCAATTGGATGGAAATTCGAATCAAAGACGGATCATTGTCGATTGCAGATTATTTTTACACAGAATGACTTGAATGCACTAAAAAGGAACTTAGCGAGTACAAATTTGAAATTACTTACATTAAAGGAACTATGAATCGAGTGGTGGATGCATTGAGTCAGAGACCACGCTTATTTTTGGTATTACCTCTTAATACGAATCTTCGAGAAAAAATTCTAACTGTACAATTTGATGATGACTGGTATAAATAAGTTAATGAATAATATTGGATGAGATACCATGATGGTACCGAAGTGTGAAGGTTATTCACTATACAATGATGGATTGTTGATATTTAATGGAAGAATTTACGTACCGCCTAATGATGAATTAAGAAGTTTGATCTTACGTGAACCTCATCCAGCTATAGACATGGCTCATCTGGGACTCACGAAGATGAAAGAAGACCTTAAGACTTTATTCTTCTGGAAGGGAATGAAAACATACATAGTTATTTACATGGCTAGATGTCTAGAATGTCAGCAAATGAAGGTTGAACATAGACATCCAGCAGGATTGTTACAACCACATGTTATTCTAGAATCAAAATGGGAGGTCATTTTGATGGAATTTATCGTTGGATTTCCATTGACGGCATGGAGACACGATTCAATTTTTTTGGTAGTTGAAACTCTGATGAAGAGTGCACACTTTATTCCTGTGTGTACGACGTATCAGGCGCAAAACATAGCTAAGTATTTGTCAGCAAGATTGTGAAATTGCATGGAGTATCAAGAAGGATCATATGTAATCGAGGATCATTTTTTACAGGATATTTTTGGACCAGTTTCCAAGAGGATTTTGGAACACAACTAAACTTTAGCATGAATTATCACACAGAGAAAGATAGGCAAACAAAAAGAATAAACGAGATTTTGGAGGATATGTTACGTATGTATGTAATGGACCAACAAAAACGTTGGGAAGAATTATTTCCACTAGTAGAGTTTAAATACAATAACAACTATCAAAGTACGATTGATATGGCCTCGTTTGATTTTCTTTACGGGTGGCCATGTCGAACACCGTTGAGTTGGGATCGACTTGAGGACAGGGTTCTGGTAGGACCAGAAGTGATACAAGTAATGGAAGAATAGATGCAATTGATAAGACAGAGGATTAAAAAAGTGAAGGATTAGAAGAATATTTATGTTGATATGCATCGTGTTAACCGTAGTCACAAAGTTGGCGACAGATTTTTCTTGCGGGTAAAACTGCACAAGAGTTTGATCATGTTTGGAAAGGGTTCTAAACTCTCTCCTAGGTTTGTGGGACCCTTTGAAGTTGTGGAAAACAAGGGACCCATGGATTATCGACTAGCCTTTCCTGATTCTTTGAGGTGTATGCATGATGCATTTCATGTATATGTTTTGAGACATTATATTAGTGATCTTTCACATGTTATCGAAATGAGTTCCTTGCAGGTGTTGGATGAGGGTTCTCTCATGGTGGAGCCAATACGCATTATGGACCATCGAATATGACATCTACCACGTCGAACAGTCGATCAGGTTAAGGTCCAGTCGGACAATTATAGTCCACACTCGACTACCTGGGAGGACGCATTTCAGATGCGTCAACAATTTCCTTACTTATTTGATAGATTAGACATACAGATCTATGTCAGATACATTT
>ML780959.1:810838-831320 GCA_009831015.1 Picea engelmannii
AAATGTTAATTATCAAGCTCTTCTTTTGGTAAGAAGTCCAATTCCACGCGTATAAATGTTGTTAGGATGTGATGTTAATTAGTTCGATACATTTTTAATATATAATAAAATTTCATGGAACTTGGTAAAAATATTTAAAATACACAAGTAGTAGAACTTGGTAAAAATATTTAAAAATAAATATAATGTTGCCTTGTTCAAGGAGATGACAAAATTAATATACCTTGTTATCATGACTTGTTTTTCCCTTTTAGATTGTCCATGGTATCTCATTCTAAAGGGAGCAATCTCGATTACAATACAACACCATGTAGGCCAAACAAAGCCTCGAAGCCATGATTTGAGTACTGTGCAAAGAGACGGCCAAGACCTGAAGGTGTCACAAAAATATATTGAGTGTCCACCAAAAAACCACCTCAAAATTCTAATTTTCAATGTAAATAATATTGAAGATTAGTTTTGTTCTAGTCTCTGGGTGTAGAACAATCGGTGATGGATTTTATTGTTAAGGCACTTTGTTATGTGAAGTCATCGATTCGAAACCTCAACTTACCTTGTGTGTTGCATGTAGAGCCACATTAATATGCCTTAAGGTTATAGTGATAGCGATCAAAATCAACTCCATATCATACAAATATGAACCTGAATAATTATCAATTCCATCAAATAAAAAAAAAAAAAGATAGGATGGAATATGTTCTTCAACTAACCAAGGAAATGGTGCTTTAATTCTAGCTAAAGACACGATATGCAATAGGATATGAGAAAAATTTGTCGTTGAGACAAGCCACAACAAGCCACAATTGCAACCCAAAAGAAATTCGAGGCCCAATGTTTTTTTTGGTGGCTCATTTTTCCATAAAACCATGGTTTAAAACAAAAGGGAGCCACACAAATCCCCAAAACTGTTTTTATTAGACTCCATTTGTTTTGTATGGCAATTTCGTTTTTTTTTATATATACATAAAACACTTATGCCAATCCCTTTGGAATTTTGGAAGTCCATTTTTTTCAATTCATATATAACTTATATATATAAATAGATAATATATAAATTATAAAATCAATAGATAAATAAAACTTGCTCCAAACTTTTAGCCCCAAAATTATAGGATTAAAATTTATGACCCTGCAACTATCACCACAAGTCCAAGAAGACTTCTTAATTAGAACTAGAGTTTAAACAAAGGCCAAATTTGATGAAAAAAAGCCAACTTTTACTAATTCACATATTTTGAACGCAATGGAAATGTTAGATCTCGGGAAAAAATGATTAGAGCTTACAAAAACGAAGTATTTCATACAAACCATAATTTGCACATCTATGTAAAATTGGGCTAAAAAAACAGATTTCAAACTTTTGATTCAAAGATATGAAGAATAGAATAAATAATTGTAAGTCGATGTCAAAATAAAATTCAATACGATGAATTTTATCCAAAGAGTTAGATGTAGCTAGCTTTGGTACCATTAAATACTAGGAAAAATATGTAAAAGCATGTAACCAAGATGTAGTATATCTAAACTTCTATGAAAAGTATCAAACTAGTTAGAGTGGATATATGAAAATAAGAGAGATGGCAAGAGAATTTACGTGGTAAAACCACAAGGTGGGGAAACTCTAATATATCTAAAGTATATTACCATTATTAAATAATGTATAATCATTTATGTTTTACAAGAATTCATACAAGATTAATATTCTACATTTACTATATTGTAATTAATGATAGTCATACATTTTCCGAAAGGACATGACTTATCAAACCTTACATGTGTTTATACACATTCATTGTACCTCAAGAACATGTCAATTAATAATGAATAATAATTATTTATCCTTAAGGAATATATAGATACATCCTTGTTATAATGGATGATCAAGTGAAATGACCAAGAGGTTCACTCCAATTGGTATCAAAGTGGTTTTTCTACAAGACTATGGTCAAGTACATTTTTTTCAGTTGTTCTGTGATGAAGTCTATTTTTCCATTGATATTGAAGAGAGAGGGGGGAGAAGAAAATAACTAAAAGGTTGTGCAAATAATTTCCATGCTTTTGGCACAAAACTCTTTGACAAAAAAAATTTAAAAATAGGGGAAAAAATAATTAATTAACAAGAAGGAGAACATATCTATTACTATTACTCCATCAAAGATGCAAGGAAGTAAAGGTCACAATTCTTGTGAAGGAATTAGTTTCGTAGAAGAAGACACATATATATAGGTTTCCATTATAGTTCACCTAGCTTATGGGCCATAGCATTTGGATTACATTGTCCAAGTCTATGTAGTCTACAAGGATGATCGGAGTACAAATATTGTATCTTAATCACCATGAAATCAAAATGGCACTCTAATCTATGGATCTATTCATATGATCTATGGACACTTAATCCTTTGTGGTTGTGTTACTTGTAACAATATTGTAAATATGAATAGTCTTAGGTGATAGGAAACTTCTTTAGTTATGGAAGACCAAGAGTCATTTATTATGTATTTATTAACCTATCATGTTAATGAAAAACACATCAAGTGTGGAGTTACTTTTCTACTCATTCATTTCCTGACAATGGTATCAAAGAATACTTAACTCCATGAGTGTTTTCTATCATGCCCCTCTTCCATCTCTGCGCCTTGGTTTATACCATGTCTATCAGTCTGTTGGGTGCACTCTCTCTGGTTGATTCTTTGAACCCTAATATAGTCACCTTGTATCATTTGACTCGTTAGTTTGTTGAACCCTAATCATGTCGACTAGTATCATTCAACGTGATAGTTTGTTAGAACCCTTATCTCGTCACCCATTCGACTGCATCTCTGGTATCATTGAACATGCGAAATAAGAAATAACCCTAATCCTTTCACTTGGGTGCTAGAGTACCCACACGCAGTCGATTCTTCATCAATTATGTCTAGTACAATGAGAAAGGGAATTGTATGTTATAATAATTATCCAAATTCAGACCAATGCCCACACTGCTAATACCTCGGTACCAGCGTCGACTTATTGGTACCTCTCATCCATGTGTTCGACCTCTTCATCGTCCGAGTTCATCAGGTTCACACTCAACCCTAGCTAACCATTCCGTTGACCATTCTTACCCTAGTTCGTTGTCCTCACGTGACCACTCTCTCACTAGAGTGTTGTTGGTATTGGCCTCCATGGCCCCCATCCTGGGCATTGGAGTCCACTAGCATGAATTCACATTGACATCTAATGGGCATTAGGCTTGACAATACCATCGATGCTCAAGAATTTCAATAATCAAACTAGGTTTTGTCTATATTGGAAGTCAACCAGAAACTGTAGCACGAGTTGTTTCCAAGACGCACTTGTATCGACGCACTGGTACAAATTCACACCTATTCTTCATGCCCATGATTCACACCTATGTAGTGAGGTTGAATCTACAGTTTTATAGACATCATATCTCTCACCAGTTAGGTTTCTTCACAACCTCACACTGGTATCATGACTTCTTGATCACAAAGATTTGTAATTGATTTTTTTTTGTGCAACTCCAGTATGCATAAATTCTCCAAGACAAAAAGAGGATAAGAAAAGTTTTGTTGGCCCAATTTTTTTGGTAGTGTTGGTGTGTTCTTTGTGCAAACAAGTTGCTTCTCTTACACATAGTTTGAATCCCAACATTTGAATGGTATCCCTTCTATTCTCTTGGCATGGGTTTTGGAAGCACTTCATTTAATGGGAAACATGAAGGCAGTAGCAAATGATGCAAAAAGAAGAAGCTCGTAGGTAGGGGGGTTGACACAATCCCCATGAGATATTTGAATTACGTTGTGTCCACTGCAAAAAGAATGGACATGAAGCAAAGACTTGCACAATGAATATCAATGACAAGCAAGATCAAAAAGAAGACAAAGATAAGTATTTGACGAAAGGTAAAGAACACATTCATTATGTTGTTTCCCATTGCAATATAGGAGTAAATGAAGATCTATTTAATACTTCATTTTCTTCTTGGGGAGATGCATGGCTTCTTGACACATGCGCAACCTATCACATGACATTTCAAAACAATGTAGATGGTGTAGTGTACTTTGTAGATAGATCAAGTCTCAAACCTTCGGGTGCCTGGACTCTTGAATTTTCTTCTACACATTGTACTCTATATTCCAAAGCTACAAAGAAACTTGTTGTCCCTTATCCACATCATACAAAAATTATCTTTCTTCATATGATCAGCGGCAAAGTTGAGATAAGGAAGGATTCTGAAGATTGTTGAATTTGAAAGGGACATCTTCCCATACACACACTATTGCATACCTCTCTCATCATGGCTTAGGTATAATTCCATATAGTCTTTTGTGGCATGCTATATTTTTCCATATTAACTATGACAGTCTTCGTTTGTTGATAAATAATGGTGTTGCTGGTTTGCCTACTATTCCTAGGAAATTGAAGCAATGTGATGCTTGCATCCTTGGAAAACACAACAAACAACCCTTTCAGGATTTCACTTCTAGAGCATGTAGAAAAATTGAACTGATTCATTATGATTTGTGTGGCCCTATCCTTGTTCCTTCTGCAAATGGAAACAAATATATCATGACTTTCATTGATGATTACAATAGAATGTGTTGGGTGTACTTGTTGAAAGACAAATCACAAGTTTTTGAAACATTTAAAAAATTTCATGTATGGATTCAAAATGAAGGTCAGTCTCAGATTGGCTCTCTTCACACTGATTATGGAAGAGAATATACATCTAATGAATTTGAACTCTACCTTCTCCAACATGGGATCAAACATCAAACCATAGTTCCATACAATCCCCAATAGAATGGTGTGGTTGAATGAATGAATATGACACTCCTAAATATGGTTTGTTACATGATGTTTTTCAAGAATGTTAAATTAATGTTTTGGGTTGATGCAGTTCTATGTGCAGTTTATGTCAAAAACATGTGTCAATCTCATGCTCTAAAAAAAAAGACTCCATACGAAATTTTGCATAGTCACATTCCTTCGGTGAGACATCTCAAGGTCTTTGGTTCCACCTTCTATGCCTTGATTCCTAAGGAGAAAATAAGCAAGCTTGATGCAAGGACTCAGAAGTGCATCTTCTTGGGGTACTCAAATACCACCAAGGGGTATTGTCTTTATGAAGAGACAAACAAGAAATTCATCCTTTCCAAAGATGTGATCTTTCTTGAATCCTCCAAGAAAGACGAAATTGTTGAGAGACAACTTGATCATCTAGACAGATTCACTCGTGTAAAGACATATCATGAATTTGATGATGAGATTCCACATTTTGAGTGGGGATCCCTATCTTGGGTCAATCTCTGGAATATCCTTATGAAGCACCATATTCCCCTCATGAATAAATTCCTACCACCTCATCATAACCTGAATTTCAATTGGTGATGTGATCGAGAAGATTGAAAAGCTGAGGCTTGATGAGAACTCAACACCATCTCAATTTTTCGAGCAAACTGGACCATCTCAGAAAGGTCCACCAAAATGTCTCACAAAAACACTTAAAAGTGTCCATCCCGATGAGTTCGGAAATACAAGAACCTGATTGTCCTCAAAACAAGATGGAGGTAATGTAGATAATTCAAACTTAGGTGATGCAGATGACATGGATGTTTCATATGATTTTGAGTTGAATTTATCTACTAACCATGAACCAAATTTCTCTAAAGAATCCACTTCTCATGATGAATGGAAAGAAGCCATGCAAAAGGAATATGATGCTCTCATCAAGAATGGGACATGGAAATTGGCGGACCCTCCATTTGGAACCAAACCAATCGACTGCAAGTGGGTATTAAAGAATAAGTACAAATCATATGGCTCACTTGACAAGCACAAAGCAAGGATCATGGCAAAAGGATTTGCACAGAAAGAAGGTGTTGACTATGAGGATAATTTTTCCCCCACAACAAAATGTGGTACCATACGCACTCTGTTTTCCATGGCAGCACAAAATGGATGGAAAATTCATCAAATGGATGTGAAGACTGCTTTCTTGAATGTAAACTTGAAAGAGAATGTGTTCATGTCTCAACTAGAAGGTTTTGTTGTGAAGGGACAAGAACATAAGGTATGCAAGATCATAAAATCCTTATATGGCTTGAAACGAGCACCACAAGCATGGTATGAAAAGTTAACCGAGTATCTTCTTAAATTAAATTTCAAGCATTTCAATCTTGACGATGCAACTTTGTTTGTCAAGAAAGTTGGAAAAAATGTTGTTTATCTTGTAGTATATGTAGATGATGTGTTCATAATAGGGAACAATGAGAACTACATTGCATCCATAAAGAAAGATTTGAAGAAAGGCTTCGAGATGACAAATTTGGGACATCTTCACTACTATTTGGGAATTGAAGTGATACAAAATCCAAAGTACATATTCATATCCCAGAAGAAGTACATTAGAGAACTATTCAACAAGTTTGGCATCACTTAGTGAAATCTTGTTTCTACTCCAATGGAACAGAACTTGAAACTCACATCAAAAGAAGAAAATGAATTTGAGGATGCAACCAAGTATAGACAGTTTGTGGGAAGTATTATCTATCTTACTACCACCAAACTAGACATTTCATTTGTTGTTGGGATTATTTCCATGTTCATGCAAAAGCCTTGTGAAGGACATTGGTCTGCTGCAAAACAAGTTCTAAAATACTTGAAAGGAACTCAAGATTTTGGACTCAAGTACTCTAAGGTAGATGACTTCAACCTGATCGACTATTTTGATTCAGACTTTGTTGGGGATAAGGAAACTGGAGTATCAACTTCAAGCTATCTCATGAGTCTTGGATCAGCATTTGTCTCTTGGAGATCACACAAACAATCAGTCCTAACAGATTCCACAACAAAGGCAGAACATGTGGTAGTTGCAGAAGCGATAAAGGAGATTTGTGGCTAAGGAAAATACTTGAAGATTTGCATGAGAAACAAGTGAATTCTACTCCTTGTTTAGTTGAAAATACTTCTACAATCAAGGTGGCCAAGAATCAAGATTCCATGATCAAACTAAGAACATCAACACAAAGTATCACCTGATTTGATATCATGTAGAGGAAAAGACTATTCACTTGATACATTCTTCCACAAATGAGAAAATTGTGGCATATTTACCAAAACACTTGGAAGAGAAAAATTTGAGAAGTTCAGAATGATGTTTGGACTCACACACACCCCTTTAGATTAAGGGGGGAAAGTTGGACATGTAATCTTTTGTGGTTGTGTTACTTGTAACAATGTTGTAAATATGAATAGTCGTAGGTGATAGAAAATGTCTTCAGTTATGGAATACCAAGAGTCATTTATTGTGTATTCATTAACCTATCATGTTAATGCCAAACACATCAAGTGTGTAGTTACTTTGCTACCCACTCTTTCCCTGACACTCCATCAAAGATGCAAGGAAGTAAATGCCACAATTCTTGTGAAGGAATTATTTCCATAGAAGAAGACACATAGATATAGGTTTCCATTATAGTTCACCTTTCTTGTGGGCCATAGCATTTGGATTACATTGTCCAAGACTATGCAGTCTACAAGCATGATTGAAGTGCATGAAATCAAAATGGAAGTCTAATCTATGGATCGATTGACATCTATTCGAAATAATAGTCAAAGCCTCTAATTGGTGGTAGAAGTATTGATTGCAACACAATCACCATCTAGGAACTGCCCTTCATAGTCAATTTAATTTCACATCTACTAAAACATAAACTAATGAATTGTGGAAATCTCATGGCAGCGAGAGTTGTGGAATGGAGCTACAAGATAAATTTAAGAAACCTTGAACCAGCAATTGAAAAGAACATTGAGATCAGTTGCCAAAGGATTGGAACCTATTCCACATAAGTGGGACAAACCTACTATAACATAGTCTATCTATAAATAAAATCCAAATAATAATAAAAAAATTCATTGTGAAATTAGGAAATATTCTTTAAAACTTATATATAAACCAATAGAAATTCATATTCATAATATAAAGTAAATTCTTTTCAAATATATTCTTAATATTCACATTACATATTAAAAATAGACTATCATATCATATATTGAGAGATATTTTTATCAAAAATTATTATTTATTTTAAAGTGTTTTAAACACTATCAATCAACATCCAACATTTGAATTTTTTTTAAATCAACTATCATATGTGTTAGTATTAATTTCTTAATGAAAAGGGTTTTAAAGCGTGTTTAACAAATATTCAACGTCTAAGTAAAAAGGTGTTGGCAACAGAAAAAGGCAAAATGGTGACACATAGGGACACTACTTTTAATGCATGTGGATGACCCGAAACTTTGCACACCCACGTGGAATCCAGCTAGTACATTGCGGATTTAGTGTTAAATAAAGAAATAGTTTAAAGGCAGATGCTTTTCCGAGTTTCATTCACCAACTTTGGTTACGTGTGTGCATATTACGATCAAGTATTATTGAGAGTGAGTTAATAAAATTCGAAAAAGAGATTTATAAGGCGCTCCCGGTGCGAAAGGATTTGAATTAAAAATCTCACTAAAATGGATTCGGTCCATGGATTGTATAGAAATTGATAACTTTTGATCTCTTCCAATTTCACTATCCAGGATCTTCTTTTTTTCATTTCTTTTTACCCCTTTTTTTCATCCCAATGAATAGAATAAATAGATTATTTAATCTTGATTTAATATAATTGGAAAACTCGTGTCAACCAACCAATACCATTATAACACATGGATAGAATATAAATATAACAAGAACATAGAGCATAGTTGGAGAGCATCATCATATGCCGGTCGAATTTCCATTGCCATGGCACTGGGGAGGATCAAGCCATATTGGGACAACGACTCGCTGGAGAGGCCAAGCTTGATGTTGTTGGGAACTGGAAAGCATATCATAAAGCAATTCAATTTTCTGATCCATCAACTCTTGTCAAAAATTTTGGTCTTCCATTTCTCCTCTTAGTTCGAACATCAACCATAATTGTTCCTCTGAGAACCGCGTCAGATGTTCCTCAACGTCTTCCTGATGGGAGATTTCATCATGTTCTGAAAGTCTAGAGCCTTTTCCCTCCACCAAGGCTACAGAGGTGATCGGCTCATTCTAAACATTAATCACACAGTTTGACGTGGGAGCATCAACATTTTCTTGGCCAAGTTCTAGTGGAAAATCCTCCAATTCTACCACACAACCCCATGACTCTGGCCCACATTGGATGCCATGAGAGTCCCTTTCCTCTGCACTCTCATTCATTTGTTGGTGTTTTGAGACAACATCTCTTAATGATGGAGAAGGATTATGACATCTACTGGAGTAGCTACAAAAAGTCCCACTGCTTCTGGGTGTTGGCATGTTTTATAGGCAGTGTATGCTTGTCATTGATGGCAAGTACAGCAGCGATGATGGATTGATTATAGGTATAATGTGCCAGGCGGGAGCCAGAAGTATTTTGGGAAGATGCAGCAGAGAAAGCTCGTGAAGACCAGAAGAGATAGTGTAGAGGTGCATGCAGAGTGCAGAGTATGCGTGTTTGTCATTGATGGCAAAGATCACGACCAACAGCACAACGATGATCGCATGGCAAAATCAAAAGCTAAAATTTCATTTTGGGTATCAAAAACAAAGACTCCATCTCGGAGTTCTGGATACCGAGAGTTGGAGGAGTCAAGAGTCAAGACTCATCATCACAGGAGTTCTGAAGTGCCGAAATACGAAACACCGAAAATCCTGAAATAGGCACATCGACTGGAGTTTCGGATACCGGAAGTTGGAGGAGTCAAGAGTCAAGACTCTTCATCTCAGGAGTCCTGAAGTCACGAAATGTCAAAGACTCCATTTCAGAGTTTCGGATACCGGGAGTTGGAGGAGTCAAGAGTCAAGACTCTTCATCACAGGAGTCCTGAAGTCGCGAAATGCGAAACGTCGAAAAGTTGATCTGACTCCATTTCAGAGTTACGGATACCGGGAGTTGGAGGATTCAAGAGTCGAGACTCTTCATCACAGGAGTCCCAAAGTAGCAAAGTGCGAAACGCTGAAATTGCGAAAGCGCTTTATGGATAAGCGCTTGGTCACCGCCGGTGGTCACATCGTCGAAGAGTTGTAGAGAAGAGCTCGAAGAGACAAGCTCCATTTCGAAGTTTGGGACATGGAGAGTCGAGACGACTCTTCACAGAATCCCCGAAATGCGAAATGCGAAATGTGTGTTCAGAATTGGCCCCTGGTCATAACCTATGGTCACATTGACGAAGGCTCAAGGGAGGAGCTAGAACGAAGCTAATCTCCATTTCATAGATCGCGACTTGGAGAGTCGAGATGCCTCACAACAGGAATGTCGAAATGTCGAATTGTTGAAATGCGAAATGGTGAAATAAACACAACAGGAATGTCAAAATGTCGAATTGTCGAAATGTGAAATGGCGAAATAAACACAAGTCACGAAAGTGCCCTCAGAATAGGCGTGTGGTCACTACCTGAGGCCACATGTGAAAGGAAAGGTGAAAGGTGCCAAAGGCACAAGGCGTAATAGGTTCACAGTGTAACTGCTAGAAACAACTAATTGTTTCTACCAGAGGACTTGAAGAGACTTCAGGGTGATCGCCAGAGAATATGAAGAGACTCAAGGCATCTTCCAGTGGAATGAAGACTGTTCATAGAGGCGATTGACATATGGAAGAGCATTGAAGCCTGTAACTGCAATAGAGAGAATGAGCTCAACTGTGACAGAGAAGACGGAGAGTCTCAACTACTAGAGAGGCTAAGGAATCTCAGCATAACACCCAGTGATGATGAACGCATGGGTATAACCACCAGAGAAGCTGAAGAATTTCCATGATGATCAGGAAGAGGACTCGACATGAGGAGAACATGCATAACATAGAGAGTGTGTTGATGCTTGAGTGAGTGAATCGGTGGCAAGGGGGAGTGGCAGTGAATATCCCGATGTGGAGAATAGTGGAGGGTGGTGCAGGCAGAAGCATTGCACATAGAGCATGCACAAAGTGCACAGAGACTATAAGGATAGAGAATAAAGAAGAGATGGGGAGCTGTTGAGAGTGATTCAGGTGTGCAGAAGGAGGCAGAGTGCAGCAGCTGAAATGCACAAAAGAGGAATGGTGCATTGAATGGACATGGCACACAGAGAATAAAAGGCAGAAGAACAGAAAGTGCAAGGCAGGTGTGCAGGAAGACAGTGAGGAAGACAGAGCAGGGAAGTGTAGCAGAACAGTGATGAGACTGGTAAGTCATTGATGAACATTATATCACTATAAAAAATTTAAGTAGAAAAGATTTATATTTCAGGGTGGTAGGGAGGTGATAGGGAGGACTATTGTCCTTAGAGGTTCAAGTGTGTACTTGAACACAGGGAGTTGTAGCTTCCATCTAGTTGCAGCCAGAGAAACCAGGGTGGCAGGGTGGTGCAAGGGAGAAATGTTGTTCTCTGTTATACAGGTTGGTTCCTATGTGACTGGAAGTTGGTGCTTCCATCCAGTTGGTGATGGAACACTTAGGGAGTTGTTGTTTCCTTCTAGTAGGTGGTAGAGAAAGGGAGTTGGTGCTTCCTTCTAGTGGGTGCTAGAGAAACTATGGAGTCGATTCTTCCTTCTAGTGGGTGCTAGAGAAACCAAAGAGTTGGTGATCTCAGCAAGTAGCAGCTTGCAAAACAAAGGTTGTAGCCTCATTATGAGTTGGTGCTCATAAGTATGATAATGTACAGAATGTAAAGATTACTTATCATATAAAGAAGAAGAGGTTTTTACCCTTTATGGGTTTCCTCAGGAAATATATGTCTTTGTGTATCTCATATGTGTGAATAATGTTGAATGTTCTATTGCTTACTTCCCTGCATTATTGTGATTGTCATTGAGTGCTCTGTAAAGAGTTTAAAATAAGCATAATTTTTTAAGCACGGTAACAACTGATTCACCCCCCCCTCTCAGTTGTCCAACAATTGGTATCAGAGTTGGCCCCTTTTATCTAAGGGTAGTTCTTAGAGATTAAACATGTCAAGCCATAAAGGAAATTCAACCAATAAGGCCCCTCTGTTCAATGGAACAAAATTTGCCTTCTGGAAAGTTAGAATGAGAACCTACATAATGGCTTTAGGTGCAGATGTTTGGGATGTGGTAGATACTGGTTATGTAAAGCCATTCATACTAGCTAATAAGGATGGCAAGCTAGAATTTAGCTTCAACACTAAATATATGAATTCTATCTTGAGTGGTCTTGCAGAAGCAGAATTTGTAAAAAATATGCACCTAGAAACTGCCAAAGAAATGTGGGACAAACTCATTAACAATTATGAAGGTAATGAGAAGGTAAAGGACGCCAAGATTCAAACCTACAGAGTACAGTTTGAAAAACTGAAGATGAAAGAAGATGAAACTGTTGGAAAATACTTTCTGAGAGTTGAAGAACTAGTAAATGCAATGAAAGCACTTGGTAAAAAAATTGAGGAACCGTCTTTAGTTCAGAAAATTTTGAGATCTCTACCAGATAGGTTCAACCCAAAGGTCTCTGCTATAGAAGAACTTAATGATCTAAAAACCTTAGAGTTTGATCAACTTCTAGGAACATTAACTTCATATGAAATGAGAATAGTTAAAGATAAACCCACCTCCAGAGAAGCTTCATTTAAGGCAGACAAGAATGAGGATTTTGAGCCTGATGAAATTGAAGCAAAATTTGTGAAGAGACTGAAGAATGGATCAGGAAAATACAAAGGTAAACTGCCTTTCAAATGTTTCAACTGTGGTAAGATAGGTCATTTTGCAAATAAATGTCCTCACAAAAGAAAGGATCAAACATGTGATGATGAGGAGAAGCACAAACACAGAAATTTCTCTAAAGAGAATAATTTTAAGAAGAAAAGTCTTTGTGTAAACAATGATCATGATCCTTTAGATGATGAAGACAATGACTCCTCTATTGAAGATAAACTAAATGATTTTATGCTTATGGATATGGGAGATTTTGATGATGAACACACAGGAGGTGAAATGGATGATGGAGAAGCTGTGGTGGATATGGAAGGTGAATTAATCAGTGCTTTGGAAGAAATTGACGGACTCAGAATTAAGAACAGAAAACAAAAACAATTGTTGATACAGTTCGAGAAAGATAGTAAACATCCTGATGAATACTTTGCCCTACTAAAAGTGGAATTAGAAGAGGCAAAGAAAATCGAATACATTCTAAAACAACAGTTATTAGAAAAGAAGGCAAGATGTGAAGCTCTGGAAAAAGAAGTAGTGAAAACCAGGGAATAGTTGGAGAAGTTTCAAGCCTTGTATCATCAGAATCTGTCAAGTATCAAAGCATCAAAATAATTGGCCATCATTCTGAATTAGCAAAGAAACCCAAAGCTGAAAATAGGTCTGGTTTATGAAGAGGGATCAAGTAGTGATCAACCAGGCAACAAAGAACCCATCAAGTTTTTCAAAACTACCATCTATGACAACTAAAAACCTGCAGAAACAAAAGAAGATAATCATCTTCCCAGGAGGAGTAATGAAAGAGGTACCAGAACTGAAATTATGGATCAGAGAAATAATGTACTCTCTGCTCAAAGAAATCAACAACATAGAAGAAATCAACATTCTCAAAGAAGAAAACCATTTTCCAGGTACCAACATTTTTTCTATGGATATTGTTTCTTTTGTTCTAAATTTGGTCATAAAGCTGTAAACTGTTATTTAAAATTAAATTATGAGCAATCAAGACATTCAAGGTATAGATATCTACCACAACAAAGAATGAGACAGCAAAGTAACAAACCACCACAGGCTGCAAATCACTTGATGGATGGGAAAATGACATAGGTTAAGCATAACAATCGTTATGATCCTTTATTCGACGAACCAGAATGTTACATCTGTCATAACTATGGACTTAAATCTGTTGACTTCCGCTTAAAGAACTATGAACCAGATTTGAATTCCCCTACTGAAAATGTCAAGGTTTGGAAGAAGAAAGAAAGTGACAAGTGTGGATTAGTGTTGTCAGCTCAAAGACAAACGAACTCTTGGTATATAGATAGTGGATGCTCCAAACATATGACGGGAGACAAAGGTAAGTTTCTATCTCTAAGTGAAAGAAAATCAGGAAACGTAACCTTTGGAAATGATGCTCCAGGTAAAATAAAGGGTAAAGGGATGGTGAGTTTAAGTAATGGAAAAGGGAAAGCCCAAGATGTTCTACTTGTAGATGGGCTGAAACATAATCTGCTCAGTGTAAGTCAAATGTGTGACAGAGGATGTGAAGTGGTGTTCATGTCCAAGGACTGCAAGATAAAGTCTGTAAACTCAGGACAAGTGGTGGCCAAAGGCATAAGGACAGAAAATAATATATATGTGTTGAAAGAAGATAGAGAAGAGTGTCATCTAAGAAAACATGATGAAAGATGGTTATGGCATAAGAGACTTGGACATCTAAACTTTGACCACTTAATCAAGCTCAAAAATCTTGAGGCAATAAAATATCTTCCAAGAATATCAAAGCTCCAAGATTCTATGTGTAAACCCTGCCAAGTAGGAAAGATAACTAGGACATAGTTTAAGTCCAAGAGGTCTACTTCAACAAAGAAACCACTCCAACTAGTTCATATGGATTTATGTGGACCATCAAGACAGGAAGGCACAGGGAAAGAAAACTACTTCATGCTGATTATTGATGATTACTACAGAATTACTTGGGTTTCCTTTCTCAAGGAAAAAGTTGAAGCATTTGAGAAGTTTAAAAAATTTAAGGCTTTAACTGAGAATCAAACAGGAAAGAGGTTAAAGGCAGTAAGATTAGACAGAGGAGGAGAATTTATGTCAAGTGATTTCAAGGAATTCTGTGATAAGCATAGGATCAAGAAAGAATACACAATCCCAAGAACTCCACAACAAAATGGAGTAGTTGAGAGGCAAAACAGAATAGTGCAGCAAATGGCCATGTCAATGATGAATGAGAAGAACATTGGTCAAACCTACTGGGTAGAAGAAATACACACAGGATTCCATGTTCTTAACAAAGCCCACCTCAGACAACAAAGTGACAAGACACCTTATGAACTGTGGTATCCTGCTTCAATCAAACACTTCAAAGTCTTTGGGAGTAAATGTTACATAAACAATAATGATCAGAGCCTTGGAAAATATGATGATAGGGATGATGCAGGTATCTTCTTAGGGTATGCTAAAAACAGTAAAGGATACAGATGCTATAATAAGAGGCTGCATAAAATGGTTGATTGTATTGACGTAAAATTTGATGAAGGAATCCCAGCAAGAGAGGTGTACAATATTGAGTCTTCTACAGAGGACACAACTGAAGATGAAGATGAACAGGTCCAAAAATGAGAAAATGAAGACTCTGAATCAGATGAAGACACAGATACTCAAACAGACTCAAATCAGCAGACAACTTCAAATTCCTCCTCCAGAATCACTCAAAAGAATCATCCTACAAGTCAGATAATTGGTGAAAAAGACAAAGGTGTACAAACCAGGAGAAAGATAATCAAAACACCGAACAATCACATATAGCTTTCATATCCATGTTGGAACCCAAGAATTTTAATGAAGCTAGAAAAGATGACCATTCAGTTAAAGAAATGAATGATGAACTTGATCAAATTGAGAAAAACAATACGTGGGAGATGGTTCACAGACCTGAAGGTAAAAATATCATTGGTTCCAAATGGATCTTTAAGAATAAGTTGAATGAACAGGGACAAGTTGTCAGGAACAAAGCAAGATTGGTCTGTAAAGGTTATGCTCAAATAGAAGGAAGATTAGAAGCTATCAGAATATTTCTTGCCTATGCTTGTCATAAAAGGTTTAAAGTCTATCAAATGGATGTCAAGTCATCTTTTCTAAATGGAGATTTAAATGAAGAAGTCTATATGGAACAACCACAGGGTTTCTAACTGTCCAATAACCCTGACTTAGTATGTAAGCTGAAGAAATCTTTATATGGGTTAAAACAAGCCCCTCGTGCCTGGTATCACAGACTGGATACGTATCTCAAAGACAAAGGGTTCAAGAGAGGAACAGTTAACAATCTATATATAAAAATAGAGGATAATGATTTTCTCATCATGTTGGTCTATGCAGATGACATCATCTTCGGATGTAATAAGGATTCATTGGTACAATGGTTTGCTTCTGCCATGGAGTCTCAGTTTGAAATGTCTATGATAGGTGAACTGTCATTTTTTCTTGGTCTGCAAATTACTTAGAGATCTGAAGGGATGTTCATTTCTCAAGAAAAATATCTAAGAGAAATGTTGAAAAGGTTTCAAATGGAAGATTCTAAACCTATGGGCACACCTATGGTTACTGGATGCAAATTAAGCAAGGATGATAACTCACCTGATGTTGATCAAAGTTCATATAGGTCAATGATAGGCATCTTGTTGTACATCACAACATCTCTCCCAGACATAATGAATGTTGTTGGAATGGTAGGAAGATATTAGTCTGCACCTAAACAGAGTCATTTTCTAGCTGTCAAAAGGATATTCAAATATTTGAAAGAAACAATGAACTATGGCCTATGGTATCCTAAGAATCGGAATTTTCAATTACTAGTCTACTCAGATGTTGATTGGGCTAACTGCATGGATGAAAGGAAAAGCACGAGTGGAGGTTCGTTCTTCTTAGGATATTCTCTAGTAGCTTGGTTGAGTAAAAAGAAAGGTTCCATTTATTTATCAACTACAAAGGCAGAGAACATTGTTGTTGCTACTTGTTGCACTCAGGTATTATGGATGATTCATACACTTGCAGACTTGGAGGTAAAATACGCTACACCGATCCCAATTCATTGTGATAACACTAGTGCCATCAGTGTGTCCAAGAATATTGTATTCCACTCCAAGACCAATCATATTCCCATAAAATACCATTTTCTAAGAGAGCAGGTCACCAATCACATTGTTCAGGTCCATTACATTCCAACCACAGAACAAATTGCAAACATATTTACCAAACCCCTAGCCAAGACACCATTTGAATATCTCCGACAGAACTTGGGTGTCATCCCGTCTCACACCTAAGAGAGTCCATCCTATTAGGGGGAGGTTGTATTGATTGAATATCTGATACCTCTAAAAAATACTGCAACAGCTCAGGGGGAGCATTTTTTCTTTGAAATTGATGTCAAAGGGGGAGAAAAGAACAGGTCTGGGTTCCTTTGTTGCCATCAATGCTAAAGGGGGAGATTGTTGGCATGTTTTACAAGCAGCGTATGCTTGTCATTGATGGAAAGTACAGCAACGATGATGGCTTGAGTACAGGTATAATGTGCCAGGCAGGCACCAGAAGTATTTTGGGAAGACGCAATAGAGCAAGCTCGTGAAGACCAGAAGAGATAGTGCAGAGGTGCACGCAGAGTGCAGAGTATGCGTGTTTGTCATTGATGGCAAAGATCACGACCAGCAGCACAATGATGATCTCATGGAAAGATCAGAAGATAAAATTCCATTTCGGGTATCAGAAACAAAGACTCCATTTCGGAGTTCTAGATACCGGGAGTTGGAGGAGTCAAGAGTCGAGACTCTTCATCACAGGAGTTCTGAAGTGCCAAAATGAGAAACGCCGAAAATCCTGAAATAGGCACATCGACTGGAGTTTCAGATACCAGGAGTTGGAGGAGTCAAGAGTCAAGAATCTTCATCTCAAGAGTCTCGAAGTTGCGAAATGCGAAATCGTGAAATGTCAAAGACTCCATTTCGGAGTTTCGGATACCAGGAGTTGGAGGAGTCAAGAGTCAAGACTCTTCATCTCAGGAGTCCCGAAGCTGCGAAATGAGAAATCGAGAAATGTCAAAGACTCCATTTCAGATTTTTGGATACTGGGAGTTGGAGGAGTCAAGAGTCAAGACTCTTCATCATAGGAGTCTCAAAGTCACGAAATGTGAAACGCCGAAAAATTGATCTGACTCCATTTCAGAGTTATGGATATCGGGAGTTGGAGGAGTCAAGAGTCAAGACTCTTCATCACAGGAGTCTCGAAGTCGCGAAGTGGGAAACGTCGAAATTGCGAAAGCGCTTTATGGATAAGCGCTTGGTCACCATCGGTGGTCACATCGTCGAAGAGTTGTAGATAAGAGCTCGAAGAGACAAGCTCCATTTCAGAGTTTGGGATATGGAGAGTCGAGACAACTCTTCACAGAATCCTCGAAACGTGAAATGCGAAATGTGTGTTCAGAATTATCCCTTGGTCATAACCTATGGTCACATCGATGAAGGCTCAAGGGAGGAGCTAGCACGAAGCTATTCTCCATTTCGGAGATCGCGACTTGGAGAGTCGAGATGCCTCAAAACAGGAAAGCTGAAATGTCGAATTGACGAAATGCGAAATGGAAAAATAAACACAAGTCACGAAAGCGCCCTCAGAATAGACGTGTGGTCACCGCCTGAGGCCACATGTGAAAGGAAAGGTGAAAGGTGCCAAGGGAACAAGGCGCAATAGGTTCATAGTGTAACTACTAGAAACGACTAATTGTTTATGCCAGAGGACTTGAAGAGACTTCAAGGTGATTTCCAGAGAAGATGTAGAGACTCAAGGCATCTGCCAATGGAATGAAGACTATTCATAGAGGCGATTGACAGATGGAAGAGCGTTGAAGCCTGTAACTACAACAGAGAGAATGAGCTCGACTGTGACAGAGAAGACGAGGAGTCTCGACTGCTGGAGAGGCTAAGGAATCTCGGCATAACACCCAATGATGATGAACGCATGGGTATAACTGCCAGAGAAGATAAAGAATTGCCATGATGATCGGGAAGAGGACTCGACATGAGAAGAACATGCAGAACAGAGAGAGTGTGTTGATGCTCGAGTGAGTGAATCGATGGCAAGGGCGAGTGGCAGTGAATATCCCGATGTGGATAATAGTGGAGGGCGGTGCATGCAGAAGCATTGCGCATAGAGCATGCACAAGGTGCACAGAGACTATAAGGATAGAGAAGAAAGAAGAGATGGGGAGCTGTTGAGAGTGATTCAGGTGTGTAGAAGGAGGCAGAGTGTAGCAGCTGAAATGAACAGAAGAGGAATGGTGCATTGAATGGACATGGCGCACAGAGCATAAAAGGAAGAAGAACAGAAAGCGCAAGGTAGGTGTGCAGGCAGATAGTGAGGTAGACAGAGCAGGGCAGTGTAGAAGAACAGTGATGAGACTGGTAAGACATTGATGAACATTATATCACTGTAATAAGTTTCAATAGAAAAGATTTATATTTCAGGGTGGTAGGGAGGTGCTAGGGAGGACTGTTGTCCTCAGAGGTTCAAGTGGGTACTTGAACACAGGGATTTGTAGCTTCCATCTGGTTGCAACCAGAGAAACCAGGGTGGCAGGGTGGTGCAAGGGAGAAATGTTGTTCTCTGTTATACAGGTTGGTGCCTATGTGACTGGAAGTTGGTGCTTCCATCCAGTTGGTTCTGGAACACTTAGGGAGTTTTTGTTTCCTTCTAGTGAGTGCTAGGGAAACCAGGGAGTTGGTGCTTCCTTCTAGTGGGTGCTAGAGAAATTAGGGAGTCGGTGCTTCCTTCTAGTGGGTGCTAGAGAAACCAGAGAGTTGGTGCTCTCAGCAAGTAGCAGCTTGCAAAACAAAAGTTGTAGCCTCATTATGAGTTGGTGCTCATAAGTATGATAATGTACAGAATGTAAAGATTACTTATCATATAAAGAAGAAGAGGTTTTTACCCTTTATGGGTTTCCTCAGGAAACATCTGTCTTTGTGTATCTCATATGTGTAAATAATGTTGAATGTTTTATTTCTTACTTCCCTGCATTATTGTGATTGTCATTGAGTGCTTTGTAAAGAGTTTAAAATAAGCATAATTGTTTAAGCACGGTAACAACTGATTCACCCCCCCCCCCTCTCATTTGTCCAACACTGCGCACTTTGGCTCTTTTTCGAGGCATGGTTTGAAGGAAGAGGAAGCCCAATAAATAGTCAATTCTCAACTAGAAGAAGCTCAATACTGAAACCAATGAGATGGAGATGGATTGAAAATTCTTTCCTCTTTTGGAACTTATGTGCACCTGTTGTGCGGAGGCCTTTCGAACTTTGAGAGTACCCATATTTTCATCATGTGCAATAACTATGACCTCCATTGAAACATAAAGTGCATTCATGGGTTTTGTACCATGCTTAGCATATCTAACATTCATGGTACCCTATGATATTAAGTTTTCCATAAAACATATGCCTTGGTTGTGTGGGCTTGCATCAACCACCGACCTTGAAAGGAACGAAGAGCACCAGGTGGTAACAATGAGGGTCATCTAGCTTGTTATCATGTTGGTCATAATAACACCCTATCCAAAGAATTATTTATCCATGATTATTTTTATTTTTAATATACTTAAAAAAAAAAAACTCCACAAACCATTTTTTTTAAAGAAAAGAAAAAATAATATTTAAAATAAAATGAAAATGCACAACACAAATTAAAAACAAAGATTGATTTTGGTCTTCTTCTTTTTTTCTTTTTTTTCCCT
>ML780959.1:845843-857741 GCA_009831015.1 Picea engelmannii
ATTTAAATGATAAAGTAAAGTGACAAAATCAATAAAGATTATTTAAATGATAAAATGAAGTGACAAAATCAAGAAGGAATATTTAAATGATAAAGTATTGAAGAACTTTCTATTCATGGAAAGTGATTAACCCTAAAATAAGTAAAATAGGTTAAGTGACCTAGAAATGGGTTAAGTAACCTAAAAATGGGTTAAGTGACCTAGAAGATTAAAGTATAAATAAGAAGCTAGGATCTCTTGTAAAATGTACATTTGGTGAGAATCATTTTTGTGGATCAATGGAGAGCTTCTTGTGAATATCTTTTGGAGTATTGATGGAGAGCTTATTGTGAGAGCATCTTATTGATGTGGATCTCTTGAGCATGATTGAAGATCTATTCTGAGGAAGAGAGAAAGAAGAGGATCTCATGGACGCATCAAAGTTTCGGGAATGTCAGAGATCTTGACGGCAAAATTCTTGGATTCACAGAAAACCCTATTTTTTGATGCCCATGTGGGTTGACTGTGTATAGGGTATGTGTACACGCAGGTTGGTTGTGTATAGGGTGAGTGTACATGCGGGCTGACTATGTACAGAGAGTATGGAGTGGATAAAATCATGGAGATTTGTGTTTGAGATGGTGCCAAGATCTTGGATAATAAGGCATGTTCCAGATCTGCATTCTATGGCCTCAGATCTATCACTGAGACACTGGTATGGTTACATTATTGTCTTGATGGATACTATTGTTTGATGTGTTGTGAATGCTTAGGGAATTCTTGGTATGGCTTCTATGATGTGGTTCAGTTTGGTTGATTTGGTTGATGGAGTGAGCAACACTCTTTTGATTCAGTAGTGACATGATTGCTATGGTATACTAGTTATTTATACATGATTGAGATAGCATTCATATTGATTTGTTGTGGACCATGAGCAAGCTATTGGAGAGCCTGGATGTGTTGTGACTGGTTGTGGGTCAGTTTGGATAGTGGAAGACATAAGAGAAAGTGATTGTAGGTTGTAGAGGATCTGAGCATGTGAAAAAAAGAAAAACCCTAGTTGCTCAGAAGCATACGCTTGTTGCATTATACATTGGCTGCATGCACACATGGGTTGTAGTGAGTCAGGGCACGTGCACATGCAGGCTGCACTACTGACATGTCACGTACCTATTGACAAATTGATATCTATTGAGGATTGTTGCCTCATCTCAGTTGGTGCTGAGGGTGTAAGTTGAGTCTTTCATTATAGAGCAGATGTTCTTACAAAGTTGTACTCTATTCAGTTGTTGCTAATAAACCCCAAAGATTGTAGTCCGTAATAAAAAGAAAATTGTACATACATCTTGTGTTCTTTGTGTTCATTGTGGTGATGACTTGTTGATGATATATTGTTGATATCTTCTCACATCTAACTAGTTATAAATGATAGCAATGGGTAATGAATAAATGTTAAATACTAATTGATGAGTTTTTGTGCAAGAGGGAAATTTTGGGAAAAAGAGCCCCACACTCATTCACCCCCCCTCTAAGTGTGGTAGGTGTGTCCAAAACCCTTGTGGGTTTTTCTAGGGTCTTTGTTAGACCAAAAATATCTATGTAAATTTTATGAATATTGTGTTGCTGATATGGTTTTATTTTTGCATTAAATATTGTTCAGAATCCTCATGTTTCAGTTCTGAAAAAGCTTATATGTTGAGTTTATTTGGCTGACATATAACTAGGTTTGGGCATTAAACATTGGCTGAAAATCAACGAGACTTGAAACTAGGAGGGGTCTGAAATTTTACATGGTATCAGAGTTGAGTTAAAGAGAGGCAGATTTCTATCAACAAGTCGAAAAAGTGGGACAACAGTCACTTCACCGGACATAAATTTGAATTTTTCATTTTCAGCAGAAAAGGGTCAATGGCTATTGGTTTGAGGATTGAGGACAGACTTGATGGGGTAGTGAACTTGGGTTCTTGGAAGGAGAGGATGATATTTTTGTTGCAAGAAAGCGAGTTATGGGATATTGTTGAGAACTCCACAATAAATCTTATGAATGTACCCACAGATGCAACTCTTCTAGAACCATACACCAAGAAGAGTATCAAGGCCAAATAATTATCCTTGATGTCATCAAGGACCATTTTATTCCTCATGTGACAGGGAAAGTAAATTCCTATGAGATGTGGGAGTCCTTGACTAATTTGTACCAAATTACAAATGAAAACCGAAAGATCATTTTGAGAGAAAAAATGAAGACCATTAAAATGACCAAGGTTGAAAATGTGGTCACATATCTTACCAGGTTGATACAGGTGAGAGATGAGCTTGGAGTTGTGGGGGAGGCCATTGATGACAATGAACTTGTGAGGACAACATTGAATGGATTTTCCAAACAATGGGTTGTTTTTGTTGAGGGAATTGTAGCTAGGGAGAACCTTCCCAAGTGGAAATTTCTTTGGGATGACTTTGTTCAGGAGGAGATCGGGAGACGTTATGTGCATGGTATTTCATCCATAGGTCATGATGAGGAGAATGTGGCTCTTTCTGCCAACAAGAAGAAGAAATTCAAAAAGGGTCCTAAGGGAGGAAACAAACTGAAGGGTGAAGGCAAGAAGGATATGAGAAAAGTCAAGTTTTTTTCTTGTCACAAGTTTGGGCACTATGCAAAATAGTGTCTGAACAAGAAGAAGAAGCAGATAGCAGGTTCAACAGTGGTGGAGGAGTTCTCTGCCAAGTTTGATAAGGAGTTTTCCTTAGTAGTGTGTCTTTCCACAAGGACCATTCATTCCATTGTGTGGTATATTGACAGTGGTGCCTCCCGCCATATGATAGGTGTTCTTGAGCACTTGACATATCTTACTTAGATTGGTGATCTTGAGGTAGTGCTTGGAGATGACCAAGTGGTAAAGGAAGTTGGTAGTGGGATAGTATCATTTCAGAGGGAGTCTCTACCTCCTATGTTATTGAGATAGGTCGTATATGTTCCTGGCTTGAAGAAGAACTTTGTTTCAGTTTCTTCTATTGAGGAGAGGGGTTATGAGGTGTTGTTTCATGATGGACATGTGCTCCTATTCTCCAAGGGGTCCAGTATCACTTCGGCCAAAGTGATTGGGACTCAACATGAGAAGTTGTACAAGCTCATGTTCTAGCGAGGGAGTGCATTATGTCATTCTACCAACAACAGTGATCATTTTGAGCTATGGCATAGGAGGATGGCCCATTTGCATCATGGGCTTCTGAGGATATTGAGGGAGATTGTGACTAGAGTTCCATAGTTCAGTACAGATCACCAGGAGTTTTGCAAGGGGTGTGATTTGGGAAAGTACACCAAGAATTATTTTCCAAGCAGTGACAGTAGAGAAACAAGTATACTTGATCTTATTGATTCTGATGTATGTGGCCCAATGTCTTCAACATATTTGACTGGTTTTTTATACTATGTCATATTCATTGATGAATTCTCACAGAATTCTCAGATTTTCTTCATGAATACCAAAGTACAAGTGTTACACATTATTTTGTTCATCTTAGTGATCCATTGACAACATGTGTTCATGTTCCCAAAAAAGAGCCTTTTTTCATGAGGAGAGTGACTGGTTTTTTTCTTCTGAAAAACCCTATTAAGGAAGATCGTCGCATGTTGCACCATAACCAGGGTATGACGATGCCTGATCATATCACTCTTCCCTAAAGATGGTTTGCGACATATTTTCAAGCTTCTCTACAGCTGGGGTGCGATGATGTCAAAAGGCTAAGAAAAGGTCAAGTTTCACGAAAGTTCTAGAAGGGGATCTTCTAGAAGATGAGGTGGCATCTGTATGGTTAGGATCCTACTTGCTTCTCTGATTTGGTGGGATCATCCTAATCTATTCAACCATCTCTCTTTCCTTTATATAAAGAAGGACTTCTCATAGAAAAGGCTAAGGTTAATGAGGGTTGAATTGGCTAAGATTGTATGGAGAATTCTGCATTGGATCGTTCTTGAGAGCCTCATTTCAGTTCATCAAGTCATTATGGATTTTCTTGATTCAAGATTGGAGCAAGTGTTTGTTTTGGAGAAAAGGGTCATCGAAAGGGGACCTTGCAACATTAAGGCTTTGGTTGTAATCTCCACTTTCACTTTAATATAATACAGTGATATGTTGCTTTCCCATAAAACTTGCTTTGTTTTATTGTATGATTCCTTGATTACGTGCATAAGTTCTCGTTGAGTATATTATATTGCTTTCACTTTGGTTGGCTTGTGTTCTCTCACAGATTCAATATCATAGGAGCACTAGAGTGGATCTAGGATGAAAACGGCAAGAGAAATCAAAATTTAAATGGTATGTTTCTCATCTCTTGTCAGATAGTAAACTCAATGATTAGAGATTAGGGAAAGTGTCATATTCTGTTCGGTTTTTTTCTAGATATAGGTGGATATAGGGAGATATGTTTATGTCCTCATTTACCGATAAGTCCCATAACAAAAGGTCTTCAATCGGTTCCAAGAGTTCAAAGCTCTTCTAGAGAACTAGACTGGGAATAAAATTAGAGTTCTGGGGATAGACAATGGGGGTGAGTATACCTCCAAGGAGTTCATGGACTTTTGTGTAGGAGAGGGCATCAAGAGAGATTGTATTGTTCCTTACAACCCACAGTAGAATGGGGTTGATAAGAGGAAGAACAGACCATAGTTGGGGTTGGGAGAGCCATGTTACATGATCAGGGGCTACAACTTTTTCTTTGGGCTGAGGCATGCTACACTGCAGTTTATCTGCAGAACAAGAGTCCACACAGAGCAGTGGGGAATATGACTCATGAGGAGGATTTCTCTGGGAAGAAGCCTGAGGTGGGGACACTTTAGGAATTTTGGGTTCCTTACATATTCACATGTCCCTTCTGAGAAGAGGAAAAAGATAGAACCCATGGCAGAGAAGGGGATCTTTGTTGGGTATAGAGAGACTTCAACAGATTTTTTCATATGCATCCCTTCCTTGAGGAAGACAATTTTGAGAAGGGATGTGAGATTTGTGGAGGATGGAAACTTTAGGAATTCACGAGGGATAGAGAGGGGTGGGCAGTCATCACCTCAGATTCAGGTGAGTCCACAACAGACTTCAGTGACACGGAATTCAGGGCCACCATTTTTGGTGATGACTGGTCCACAGGTTACAGGGCCACAAATGTCAGGATCATAGGTTACTGGTCCACAGATTTTAGGATCGAGTTATCCAGATTCTACTTTAGGGTAATAATCTTCAAGTGATGGGGTTGAGAAGGGAGGGTCCCCTCCATGGGACACTACTTCAAAGAGGATGAATCCCAAGTGGCTTCAGGATACTTTGAGGGAGGCACATGGTTCAGTGGGGAATCCTAGGCAAGCTATGAGGGAGAGTAAACCTCCCGAGATATTTTGCAGCTAGATTGCGATGGTGCGCAGCATCAGGGCGTCTGCGCCTTCCACTTTTGAGGAGACTACTGGTAGACAGGTTTGGAGAGATTCCATGATGGAAGAGTACAATTTCATCATGAAGAATGATGTTTGGGAGATTGTTCCTAGACGTGAGGGGAAGTTAGTGGTGACTTCCAGGTGGCTCTATAAACCCAAGTATGTTGCAGATGGAAGCATTGAGAAGTATAAATCTCTCTTTGTGTCTTGGGGGTTCTCACAGGTTGAGGGAGTTTATTATGATGAAACCTTCGCACCAGTTGCTAGATATACCTCGATTGGGTCAGTGATCTCTATTGCAGCAGAGATGGGTTGGAAGATCCATCAGATGGATGCGAAGACCGCATTTTTGAATGGTCTCATATAGGAGGAGGTGTACATTGAGAAGTCATTGGGATTTGAGGTGCATGGGAGATATTCTCATGTGTATAGACTAAAGAAGGCATTATATGGGATGAAACAATCTCCCATAGCTTGGTACTCGAGGATTGATGCCTATTTGCAGCAGTTGGGCTTTGAGAAGAGTGAGGCAGATCCCAACCTATACTTCATTGTGGTTGGATAGGATCCTCTCATACTCTTGTTATATGTGGATGATATTTCCATTACAGGGGCAGAGAGACTCATCACTAGTTGCAAGGAGAGCCTTGCTTCACAGTTTGAGATGACTGATATTAGACTGATGCGCTATTTTTTGGGATTGGAGGTTTGCCAGGAGCCTGGACATATCTTCGTGGGACAAGGGAAGTATTCTTGTAACATTCTGAGGAGATTCCATATGGAGGATTGTAGGCCGATTACCACTCTCATGATTACCAACTGGAAGAAGCTTCATTCTTCTGAGTCACAATTGGTTGATTCCACTTTATAACGTCAGTTGATCGGTTCTTTGATGTATTTGGCCAATACCAGGCCATATATTTGTTTTGTTGTCAACACTCTTAGTCAGGTCATGGTGGAGCCTAGGAGAGTGCATTAGGTGGCAACAAAACATGTTCTCAGGTATCTTTGTGGTACAATGGATTATGGTCTAGACTATCTGAGAGGGAATGGAGTTCGATTGGTGGGCTACACATATTCAGATTGGGCAAGATGTGTCAGTGACCAAAAGAGTACTTCTGGGCGTTGTTTCGGATTGGGATCAACAATGGTGTCTTAGTTCAGTCGAAAGAAAAAGTCAATGGCTTTGAGTTCTACAGAGCCTGAGTATATGGTTGCCAATTAGGCTTGTTGTGAGGCTCTTTGGCTTCACAAGTTGTTGGTGGGATTGTTTGGTGTGCAGTTGAGGCCTACTATGATTTACTGTGACAATCAGAGTTGTATTAAACTCTTCGAGAATCCAGTTTTTCACAACAGGTCTAAGCACATTGAGTTCGATATCGCTTCATCCGGGATTATGTTTAGAGAGGAGCAGTTGAGTTAGAATACATATCTACATATGAGCAGGTTGTGGATATACTCACCAAATCCTTGGGCAAAGGCAAGTTTGTATTCTTTAGGGGCAAGCTTAGAGTGGTGAGTAACACTTTCCTCGGCAAGAGGGAGTGTTAAAATAATTAAAAAGTACATAGGCAAGTGTTACTCATCACCTAGGCGGCTAAGGGGTAAGAAAGTGCCTAATGTGGACCCTAGTCATTTAATTTGTGAGAAACAAATTAAAAGGTGACTTTTTGAACTTAGGGAAAGTGGGTAACTTAAGTGAATTTATCTCCACTGTTAATCTCATCTAATCTCAATTGTCGGATGAGATGACTCTTCACCTTCCCTCATGAGGTCGATTAGGGTAGGAGGGCGCACCCATTCTTGGGTTGATGTTGCATTTTGAGAGAGAGAGTTGAGAAAGGAGAAGTCAAGCAGACTTGAGGAGGAGCTATCTTGCTGCTAAGGGCATGCATTCCAAGGCTAGCATTGGCATGCATTTCGAGGAGAGATTACAACATTAATTGTAGGTCGTACAACATTAATATAGGCATAGAAATCGAGGAGAGGTACAACACCTTCAGGAGGTCGTACTATATGGATTTTGTGGTGAACATACAACAGAAAAGTGGCACAGAAATTGAGGGAAAGTACAAGAAGTTGAAATATGTCGTACTATATGGATTTTGATAGTCTGTACTGTTGTTTTAGTTGCATAGAAATCATGAATATTTCTGTGGGTATTTTTTGAGTATTTTTGGCACATTTCCCAAGGCATTTGTACAACATTTAATGCCCATAATTGTGTTGTATCATTTGGCATAGATTTCAAGGCAATATTACAATAGATAAGAGGCACACAAATCGAGGCGCATACCTGTACATGTGTGCAGGAAATTCTGGCATGAATTTTGAGGAGTTTGGCTCAGATTTTATGTGAAAGATTGGCACAGTTTTCAAGATAAGTTTGTCATTAAATTTCTGAAGAGAATATGTTGTAAAAGAATTTTATCTGAAGCTCTGAAATAATAAAAACTCCCCCTCTCACTGGTTTTGCCCTTGTGGGTTTTTCTAGGGTCGTTGTTAGACCAAAAATATCTGTGTAAATTTTCTGAATATGGTGTTGTTGATATGGTTTTATTTCTGCATTAAATATTGTTCAGAATCCTCATGTTTCAGTTATGAAAATTTTCTTATATGTTGAGTTTATTTGGCTGTCATATAACTGGGTTTGGGCATTAAACATTGGATGGAAATCAGCGAGACTTGAAACTGGGTGGGGTCTGAAATTTTACATCATGAAGGACACATGCAAAAAACAACCCTAACCCTAATTCTTTTTAAAAAGCAACATTTCTTATTAGTGGCGTACATGATAGTTCACAAAGATTCCAACCGCACAAGGGATCACGTGCACAACATGTACATATGTGCATTGACTTTATTTTTTATTGCAAACTTTGACATAAAATGTATTTCGACATTCAGAGCCTCAACGACTCTATGGTGATATCAATGATTTGTAAACGATAAGTGGGACAGAACTCCGGTACTTATAAGAAAGTTTATTATAATAAAGCTTATTGATTGCATAATTAATTTTAAATATTGAATCGTGTGAAGACAACAATAAGACTTAAAATAAGCAATCAAAAATAAGAAAAATAAAAACTTTTATTATATCAAAAAATATATATTTGTTTTCTTAAGTTAAACATTGCATTTCATACACAAATTTAAAATAAAATGCATTAAGGTTTTAAATTTAAAATTTAAAACAATTATGAGACATGGTAAAGTTACATTTTGTATTAAGGTTGATCTTGTCGAAGAGGTGGAATGTAATGTAATATCACTTGATGCATGCAATGTAATGTTTGGAAGCCCTTGTCTATGGTATATGGATGCTTTCTTTTACATAAGAGAAAACAAATATCACATGGTCATTAAGGCATGGAAGGGAAATGAACAAAAACCTATTGAGCAAGAAACAAATCCTCGGAATCTAAAACAAAGAGTACATTCTAAAAGGATGTGAAGAAGACTTGGAGAAAATAATGGAAGGTATGTTCCTCCACTTTCATCATAATTGAACCTTTTTAAAAGTCTAAAGCCTCCCAATAATGGGAACGTGCGATCAAAATGGATCAAGTACCAAATATGTTTCCAAAAGGAATAAGAAGAAGAAGTTGACTAAATATGTGGATGGGATGGAAAATGAGTAATTTTAATGGTTTGAAGCCCAAGAATCTAAGATGTTGGCTAAATATGTGAAAGGGTACCGTGGGATTTATGTGTAATTCCCATGGTGGACTTAGTCATTACGAATTATTCCCATGAAATATGTAAATGTCCATGTGACATGTCATTCTAAATTGCTTGGTGTTTGGGCGACCTTAATCTTGGCTACTCATGTGGATATTGATACTCTACAGGTCTATGGAGACTCAAGAATAGTTATTGACTAGCTAAACTACAAAGGAAATTTACAAGTCATCTCTTTAGTGGGTTGGAAGGACAAAATTAGAGAACTAGCAAATTCATTCAGTACAATCAGGTTCTCTCACATTTATCGGGATCAAAATCAGGAAATTGATTCACTATCCAAAAAGGCTTTACAAAATCCAGAAGGGAAGATAATATATAACAAATGGATAGAAGGAAACGAGGGTCCTTCTCTTTTTCTGCACCTTTTTAGCATATTTCTTTTCCTATTGTTTTTTGTAGTACTGCTAATGATGTCATAGATTAAGGAGGTAGATACTTTATGTCTCCATACATACCTTGATCTGTTTGAGATGGAAAGTATATTGTTATGAGTGTTTTTTGTTTTTGAGGATGTGTTGGATTACTGTCATCACTGAACAACTTTGAACTCTTTGTAATTACCTGGATATGTCTTTTTGGTGTTGTGCACACTATTATATCTAATATAATGAGAAATTTCCTGCTAGAAAAAAAAAGTGATTAAAGTTAACTTGTTCTTTGACAAATTAGTTATGCTTTTGAAAATGAATTAAGAACATTTAACGAAAAATTATCTATTGATTTATCTTTCTTAGATTTATTAAAATAAAGTGTTTAATGAATTAATTTAATAAAAAATAATACCTTTAATCATATTTTACCAAGTCTTCAAACAACTCTATAAAATAATAGAGAGGCAAAACAAACAAGAATAATATACAAACCAGATTACTTTGAAGATAAATAAAGAGAATTATTCCTATCACTATTTACTCAACAATGTAGGGAAAGAAAAAAAACACAGTAAAATGGAAAAAAAAAATCCTTAATTATTTAACTTACTAATACCCCATGAATTATGTTTAGCAAGTGTATTCAAACCATTATAATTTTGTGTAAATATAATAAAACAATGATTTTTACTATTAATATATTTTTTCTCATTAGATATTCTCTTTGTGCTTATTGGTTTGTTTTTTCGGTTGTCACTGACATTTCCATGTATATAATTTACATTTTATAATAAATATTTCACATTATCAAATTATGTATAAATGTATGTGGGTTAAGGATATAAAGAAATTAAGGTAAATGTTAGATTATAAAAATAAAGCTTTGAAAGAGGTAGGATTTATACACGTTTTTCCAAGTTTTGAATAAGAATAAACTTTTATAAGTTTTATAGAGAAATAAGGATATTGGACGATTCCTAAAACTTCATGGATTGAACAAATTTGTCATCTTTGTGAAGCTAAAAGGATTGAAGATAGATTTTTTTTTTAAATGTCTTGGATACACCCACATTGAATCAAAATTTCAAAATATATATTATAGTACCAACCTTCCTAACCTTTTAACTCATCAAAATTATGATGATTTAGGAACGTTTCTCTTAAAACTTTTAGAGCAAAATTAGAATTGAAAGACAAACCAAGTAATTCCTTAGCTTTCTTAAGGTGTGATAAATCAAATTTAATCTCAATAGACATTAACCACCACCATCACCATCATTAAAAATTAACTTTTACCAAATCACTTTATCCATCTTAATTAATTAATAAAATTAACTCAACCTAAAACATTATCATAAAATTTAAAAAAACAACCTTAAAGATTTATGAACTTTTATATAATCCCAATATTTAAACATATATTGGTTGCATAAATGAACTTTCATATAGTCCCAATATTTGACATAATCCACGGTATTGGTATGTGGGTATCTATACAATATAGATACACAAGCCTAAACAAAATGTTCCATAATTGTGTAAGCAATTTCCATATGATGGAGATATTAACTATGGTATATACGAAGACAAAGATTTACACTACTTGACGCTAAAAGGAATTGCAAAAGAAGCAAAGAGGAACTTGACACTGCCACAAAAGCTAAAGAATAAGTCCACGTGTCATCTTGGACTACCTAGCCATAGTAGTGCTCCAAATATCTAGTGCATGTGATCTTTGTTCATGCATTGGGGAATAATTATGGGGCACTCTGCATTGGCAGTGGGGTACAAAATATGATTTCCAAATGATAAGTCACTACAAAACAGAGACCCAAAAGAAAAAGGCCTCCCATCATAAGAGTTTTCTGATGTACCTTACAAAATTGGAGCTTTTCATATGTAGTTGTTGATGTGGACTAGACGAACTTGGTGCTTGACATGATAACATTGTTATGTCCACGTCACCACCTCATGGTGCGAGAGATTCGATGGAAGTTCTATAGTTGTCTAAGGGTCATCAATAATTCGAAAAAGCCACGTGTTGTTTTATTTGTTTTTTAATTCAAAACATTATGACGTTGAGCCCCAATAATAGATGTGAACTTTAGTATGTGCCCCACCTTGGTGGGAAAATCTCCAACCATACGTTTTTCTTTGAAGTCATGATTCGGTTAAAGTGGCTTCTTCAATATTTTGGCGACACGTGTTCCTTCTTTATGCACGCTGTGGATTTTCTCTCTCTACTTCTTTCTTTTGTTAAAGTAAAATACTACTCACACCAACTTTAAACCAATAATGTCAACTCACTTTGCCTCAATATAAAATTGTAAGGATATTACTCATCTCATCCTTCAACAAAGTTGTATCACTTTTTTTTTC
>ML780960.1:32361-45547 GCA_009831015.1 Picea engelmannii
AATAATATCTTGGTTGGTTTCTCATTTTCATGAAATCATTTGGTGATATTAATTAATTAAATTCTTTTTTCATTTTGCATCTCATAATAATAATAAAAAATAAAAAATAATTATCTATGATTTGTTTGATTTTATTCTCTTCTTCATTAACTTAAAGCTTCTAGAATTAAGATCATATTTGAAAGGAAAATATAAATAATGTTTGTTTATAAGTTATAGTTAGTTTAAATTCATTTTTTTATTTTTCTAGATTTTGTTTTATTTACAATTTTTAGGTTATTAATTTAGGTTTCTTTTTGTTTCACAGGTTTCTATTATCAAATATTTGATACGGATCTGATCATGGCTTGATTTTATTATCCAAATACGTTCAAGATGATTGATCCAAAAAGAATTTTGGATTTCTACAAATAATTTTATGAGCAAGAACAAATAAAATTTGGAAAGACGTCAAGATTAGACACACAATTTTGCAGGACCGATTGCAGCCAAACCGTGAGGAATTTAGAGAAACGGTTGAAAACCCATAACCAAAATGGACCCATTTGCCTTACGGATAGAGAGGTTCCAAAAAAAATGCATGATTTGAGAGATATTTGGGTCTCTTTTAGAGGTAAATTTCAGGTGGTGGAAAATAAAAGTGACGCCGAGACTATTCATTCATTTTATAAATATATGAGAAAGATCAGAGCCATAGGGAGGAAGGAATTGGAGAGGAGGATTTTAATCCTTTCTCTTTTGTATATTATTTTTTTTGTAAATTTTTTATTTCTTTTCAAATGGAGTAATGGATGGCTGGAAGCTTTGGGAGGATGGACGAGTATTTTTAAAGAAGAATATGGAATTCCAAGTTGCTTAATGAATTTTGTCCTGTAAGTAAAATGGTTTTATTTTTATATAATATCTTCATATTTTTTCAATAATTGATTATGCATTGATTTAAATAGTTTTAGTCTTTTTTATCAATACATGGTTAATTATTATTATTTATATATTAATTCTTTCCATCTTTAAGAGTTTATTATCCAAAACAATTCTTCCAGGACTACAATATGGACATGTGATTTTGAGAAAGAATATGGGAAAGTAATTCATCTTTGGCTTTAGACCTGTGTGATACTTATTCCATTTCATTCTTTCATTATTGTTATATTATGAAAATGTTATAATGGTTGATTTTAGCTTTAGCTTGTGAATCATATGGTGTTTTCATACTGTTAAATGTTATATGTTGCCCATAATTTCTTATTCCATTTTTTATGTGTGATCAATCAATCATTTGATTATTATGAAATTTATTTCTAATGTTAAATGATGGATAATATCAATACCCAAAATTGAGTTTTCTTTTGTTCTTAAATATTGATTATCTTAAGATCACACAATTTTTAATTAGTTGTCTTCATGTTGTTATTAATTTACTCCAATATCAAATACTTCCTTGAATGTATTCTGGAAGTGCTAGTATTGTTCTGTTATAGGTTTCCCTTAACAATAGTACATGCAGGAGCTCATACAACACAGAAAGATAAGTTTTGTCGATTAGCGACAGGCTATTATGTGTGTTATTTAGTTAAGTTGTTTATGAATGAAACATTGAATGTATGGTTCAACTTTGACTATCCACATGTTCATGTTTCATTAACTTTTTTGCAAGATTCTTTAAATTTATAAAAGAAAAACAATAAATATTTTTATGTGCTTTCTTTATCTGCGTCTTAGAAGTAATCATTTTTCATCGAGTTTTGTAAGTTTCGATTAAAACTTGCTTCTTGTAAATCATGTAAATAAATGAAACTTGTATATCTTCTTCTTAAATACAACTACTATAGTTACATTTGAATATATGTACATATATATAGTGTGTTTAGTAATTAGTTATTTATTTCTCTCTTTTATTTGTTTCTTTTAGGATTCTTAGATTGGCTAATGAAGCCATTAAACCCATTAGAACGAGTTACACAAAACGGCTTGGATTATTTAGACAACCCCGGACTGGACTCTCTCTTCCAGTTGACGGACGATCAATTTCGCCCATCAACAAATGGCGCTAGAAGGAGGGCCTAAAATTAATTAATGGCATGAGGCGGTCGTAAGACTCCTCCACCACCTAATCGCTCACCTATAGTGACAAGAAGTCATTTGAATGATAATATTCCCCCTCAAACAACAACCACATCAACCGATGATCCACGGGTCACAGTTGAACCAGTAACCCCAAATTCTACAGGTGGTGACATACAAGAGATTGTCCGTCAATCTCTCATAAGAACTCATAGTGCCTTATCCCGTTTGAGGCAACCAAACCGTCTGTTGGACCAACCTTTAGATTTTTCTGATATCAGGGAACAACTCGGAGACACTAATATCACTGTGAACCCTACAGATCCAACCCTCAATCCTGGTATAGGAGGATCTGGAATACCTCCCTGACCACCTCCATCATCTCCTTCCTCTTCTAGAGGAGATTCCTCTGACGAAGGCAGTTCCCCTTCTCATCCTTCCACACCCACTACACCAATGGCAAACCAGAACAATCTTGCTAGACCTTGGCTCGACCAGGATGCCGTAGCTAAACCTGGAGCTCAACATCCCTTACCTAAACATCTGGAGAAATGTCTCCCTAAGTTTGACCTTGATTCTAAATAGATCGCTAAAGATCACATTAAAAAGTTTATGTTAGCCATAAGACTCTACAATGTCGAGCATGAAGACGTAGTCTGTAGTTTGTTCCCCTATACTTTCAAGGGCAATGCATCTACATGGTACTTTGCCCAGCAACCCCATACCATAGGGTCTTGGGAAAAGTTTGAGTCATGCTTTTTGGAAAAGTTCGGAGATGGTAAGCCTCCGGAAGTCCTAGTCATGGATCTTTCTAACTTAAGAATGAACCCAAAAGAAAAATTTAAAGACTTTAATAAAAAATTCTTAACACTTAAGAACCGAATCCCTGTGGATTCCATGCCCTCCGAGAATCTCATAATAGCATACTCCACTAAAGTTTTGCATCAATGTATAGCTATTGGGGTTAAGCGATCTAAGAAAGCCATGTTGTTAGAAGCCTAAGGAGGCTACCCAGATTGAAAAAGACATACTTAGTCTTAAAGACTCTACTAGCAACGAAACAGAGACTGGTTCTTCTTCCAAAAAGAAGATCGAAATCCTCCCCAGAACTACTCAAAGTAAAACACAACCTGAAAGCTCTGATTTAGAAAACTTAACTAAAGTTGTTCAAAAACTGTCAAATCAAGTTATAGACTTGAAAAGGACGACCGAAAAATCCTCTTCGAGCAAAGGTCATTACAAACCCCCGTTTTGAAAGCCTTTTCCTACTATACCGACGTTCCCTTATTACAGTCGAAAAACAAATCATTGGAAAACCAAGTTACAGTGTTGACAAGTGAAAGGGACAAGCTTCAAGATAATGAAAAGAAGCAAAAAACCATTGGTTTGATCGTATTTAGGAATTTCGAATCGGCTACAGCCTTTGTCAATTCCAAACTATTATAATCAAAGCCATTTCGTATTGTCCAGGTATGATTTTCAATTTTAATTTTGTTTCAGGAGTGGCTTGAATTAATATAATGAATTGATTTTTGGATTACGGTTAGTTCTGTTCATTATTTGAAATGATTCTTTCGTAATTTGATTATCAAAAATGGTTATGCTATGAATCCTTTACAGTACATTTATTTTTCTAAAATTAAATGAACATATGATTTGGCTATGCGATTTTGTCGTTCCCAGTTTAGTATAAGCAATTCAGTTGTTTTGGTTCGGTTTGGTTTGTGTGTGAATCAATTATGTTTGATAGTCGATTTGGTATGATTTTAATTGGTTTTGTTTGCTCCTAATAAACTCTAAACAACTATGTTCTATATTGAATTAGTATTCTCGATTGGATTTTAATTATCTTTGACCTATGCAAAAGATCTACTTGCTATAATCGTGGACTTACAACGACTATAACAAACACAAACTGTTTCCATTATTTTGATTTGATTGATGCATGCCTTGAGTTAGCACGATTGCCTATTTTGAGTTAGATTGATATCGAAAGTAGATTTGATACTGCCCTATTGGTTTTGATTTTCAAAAAAAGAGTTTGTCTCTGTTGAATTCATATGAGAAAACTCGGCTAATAGTTCATTTTTGAAATTGATTCAAGTAATGATTTCGTTGGATGTCAATCGATTCTGTTTGCCCCCAATTGACAATAACAAACGTTTGACGAGCCCCACAAATCCTGTTATCAACCGATTAATTCTATTATGATGTCGTTTGTGATGATTTACATACCAGTTTTGATTTGATTCGCTAATAGCATGGATCATTTGTTTATGTTTAATATAGTGCTATCAATTTGAGAAAACGATCATGTTGATTTTGTTTGGATTCGAAGTGATTTTGGTAATGGCTGGAGCAACATAAACTATTGGTTTTGATTTCAATTGGTTGTGAAAACGATTTCATTGTTGTTGAGTTATTCCATACGATTATGTTAACCCGAATTAGTGATAACGAATTAAACAAAGTGCATCCATATCTGTTATCATTTGATTTAGTTTGTTTAATTTTCATACAAGTGTCAATTTGAATGATGCTTTTAGCAATCAAATACTTTTTATAGTTTGAATATGTTTTCTTTAAGATTCAAATTGATTTTTAATACGATTTTGTGTTTGATTTAGACCAGCTACAGAATCGTAAGATTCTGTAGTTAGTCTTTAGAATTAGATTTTTATCAATTTTATTAACAAAATATCCACTTAACTTGTCCATTTTGGTCCTCTTTCAGGTACATTCGAATTGTAATAATCAATTGGGCATGCTGTGGAAGTGTAGGAGATATTTGTGTGCTATAGTTTTTATTTTAGGTTGTTAGTTTAGCAGACTTGGGATATTTTCCCAGATTTGTGTAAAAAAATTTGATAACTTCCACAGGGATGTTTTACCCTGTGGGAGGTCTTTAAATACTTGTTATTTTTTGTAATAATGATCATCCTCACTTGTGGGAGAACCAGACTATGGATTTATGACTCAGACTGAGACGAAAGTTGATCTCTTGTTACAGCTTTCGCTTTCAATATATCAAACTTTTGTTTCAAGTTTTATGCATATCCGTTTGCAGTTGATTATAGACTACTTTAGCTATCATAATCTATTGCAGGATGGTATGATTTGATTAATGTGATATGAATATCTGATCTCTTTCATCATTTAAAAGTACAACAATTACTTTGTTTCAGTTAACGAATCACAGATTTCTCTTCTTCGTTAATTGAATCATTTTTGTATAGATCTTTGCATACAGATTTATCTAATTGTGAAGATTTATAAATCATAAGGTTGCTGCAAATTTTTATGTCTTGTTTGTCTTGTAATTATATTTGAAGAGCACAACAGCTTCCCGTTTACGAGAAGATCGTGGAGAATTTGGTGCGGGTTTCCTCCCATCGAACAACTGAATTGGATTCTTTTCACAGGACAAATTGGAAAGCGTTACTACAGGTTAGCTTATTAGTGTTCGTTAAGTAGTTTATATAGATATATGTATAGTTTAGATTCGTAGTTAGAGCTATTATTTTAGTTTCTTAGTTTAGTTAGTTTTATTTTATTTCTTTTTCATAAAATTAAAAAATAAAAAAACAATAGTCTCGCTGTCTTAGGACAGATTACAAATGAGTTTTTTAGGTTTTTCATTCAAATCTGTAATTTGTAAATGTTGTACATTTGTAAATTAATTTGATTCTATTAGTAAAAGAACATTTGATTTTATAGAATTATAGTTATTATAGTATTAGATAGTAGATTGTATATATAATAGTTAGATTAGTTATTAGTTTTTTTTTAATTGTCATTTTTTTTAGATTAGTTAATTTAGAGTAGTTTTCTTTTTTTTTTCTTAGGACCTTAGATCGGCCAATGGAGCTACTAAACCTGTCAGGGTGGGTTATCCCAAATGGCTTGGGTTATTTAGACAACCACGGACTAGATCAACTCTTCCAGTTGACGGATGGTCAATTTCACCCATCAACAGTGCAGTATCCAAGAATGTGCACACTTCACCATTTTACTGCGCAATACATGTGCGCACTATGCCATGAAAGGTGCATACAAAATGATATCAAACAACTCACCTGCTTAAGTACATTTCCATTTACATTTAGAATTGGTTTCGGCCTAGGGATATTACAAATGTACTACAACGCCCTTGCCAGAAACAACAGAGTCCCACCTCTTAGCTATCCCTCATCATTACCAATCGTCTCGACCAATTCCATATTCGGCCTCAGCAACCCCAGTCTCCTACCCCAAGTCCCACCAATGACTTTGACAGCTGCTGAATCAAGGAGGAAATTCTCCCTCTTGAGAATTTTTCCTCTCCACCTAGCCTTCGCCCAGGAATTGCCCCCCCCAACAACCACACCCCAGACCATTTTTATGGCACTGGAGAATGCTTGGTGGAGGAATAAATTCCTCCCAACTTGCAAGTTTCAACTCCAATGACAACAATGGCAGCAATGGATGCAGTGGTTGTAGATTTGGAGATGAATGCAAATATGATGGACGCGCCACCTCTGCCCGCCCCAATTAGACTTCCATATGAGCATCTTCAACTCATCTTCGAGTTGCAGAAGAAAATGGACAGCCAGGCTAACATTCATCATCTCCTGAGACAACGTATGGATCTCTTGTTCGATGCAATGACAACAAATCTTGCAATCTAACGGTGCCCAACATGTGGCCAGAATTTGTCCTAGCCTACAACCCCCATGGCTGGTTGAGCCCGTGCTTGCACTTGGAATAGCTCCCCCAGGTTACTGTTTTTCTTTTGTTTTAGACAATTACACAGAGAATTGCTATTCTCTATCAAGTATTATATGACAGATGACCACGACCACTACTTAGTCGATCATTGTGATATTTTTATCAGTTAGACATTCTTACTGTCATGTCCAAATAGTTACAGTTGCACTTGAATGTTGATAGCCACCTGTCCTAGTTTCCCAACAGTGGTAGGACAAGCGATAGACTCTAGATTTTGTAATGCCACGTATATTTGTGAATATCAATATATAGTTACTTTTCTTTACAAAAAAAAAAAATTTAAAACATGTCGATGACGTTTTTTTTTAATGATAATTTTTTCATGTTTTAGTTTCAAATGTATTTTAGAAATATGATTAGTTTTTTATTGTAAAATAATATATTTTTTTCTTCCTTTTTCATTTTTAAAATCTTTTTTTTTTTCAAGTTTTGATTTTTTTTTTATTATTCTTAATTTTTTTGTAACAACTCAAAGTTTCTATGTTATTGTTTAAAAAATATTGCAATTTTAACCATAAAAGAGAGGTGCCTACTATCAATATCATTTTTTTCATGTTTGGGGATTTATTTTAATATTTTGGTTGTAAGGGTATTGCTTTTCAAGGCCATAGGTCTCAAAGAAGTTATAGTTTTGACCCTGAAAAAAACTTGTAGTGTCATTTTCAATTATAGATTTTATTTTAATATTTTTGTTACGACCGTATAAGTTGTTAAGGCCATCCTTTTCGAAGAAGTTGTAATTTTGACCTTGAAAAGAAAAAAAAAGTGCTATTGTCGGTGCCACTTTTTTATTCAGGGAATGATTTTAAAGTTTTTGTTGGTAACATTACAAGGTTGTTAAGCCCATGGTTTCATTACCAACTTTGATTACATTCCCCACCTTAACTAGTGCAATTATCATGGTCTTCACCTATTCCTATCCATCCTTTATTTTTATAATCATATAAACTTATATTAATCATTTGTTTTGCATTCTCCTTGAAATAAATGTCAATATAGGAATGACATGAAAATTCTAAAAGATTTTTTTTCTAGAGCCTAGTGAGAATTAAGGAAAATTTTAATGATCCATACGTATCTAAATGTATAGAAACCTTTGTCAATTTTAGTAATTCTTAAAATACTAATTATAAAATGTTTGATGGTATTATTTTTTAATATAATATTCATAAACTTTATATCAGAGTAAAATTATGCAAAACCATTTAATCTAAAGTGTATAGATCTAAATGTATTATTATTCTCTATTTTTATTATTTTAAATTTAATTGAATAAATTTCATGTATTATAATAGTTGGATAATATAAACTAATAAAATCTTTGAAAAAATTAAATATTAATAAAGTATAATCATCGTGATTTTAGTAAAAAATTATATTATAATTTTTTCTTGTAATATTTGAATAACAAAAATTAAAAAAATAACACTAGTATTACATCATCAACATTATTCTTGGTGGTCTCTGAGGTGTAGGACGGTCAGTGACAGAGTGTGTTGTTAAGGCATTCTGTGATGTTAAAGTCACCGGTTCGAAACCCGCGGGGACAAAAATTCCAACCATGTTAAGGGTTGGTATGGCTCAGGATGGATGCTATCCCCGAATGATTTTGACGACTTATATTCCTCTGAGTCAAGGTTTCTCAACCACAAGCTAGTCCTGTAGGTCATGGAAAAACTAGGAAACGAAAAAAAAAAACATTATTCTTGGTGAACAATTATTTTATAATGTTATTATTATAATATAGGGAAAATACATAACTATTCAAATCACAATCATTTCACTTATCATATTTAAGTATTTTAATTTCTAAACATGTTTAATCAACATATTGTATCTTGTTGGACAACAAACAATTCACCTTGAAAAACAATTAAACATTATGTGGCATTAATTGTTATAACGTTTTTCAACACAATCAAAATTAAACGCTTTGATAAAAGTAAATTTCAACATTGTATGGAAACTATATATTTAAATGAGTGATACATATCAAATTTCACTTAAAAATCGAGAAATCATTAACAATGTTCATCATTAGCATACTCATTTTATAAATCAAACAACAACCATAACATTACATGAAAAAAATAATATACATGAGCAATATACATATGAATATACATGTGAGACATACATATCAAAAAAATCTACAATAAACATGTCATATGTAGATCTTCAGTCAAATATAAAAGAATCAATATAAATTTCAATTAGTACCACTACTCGCTAGTTCCGCCACTAGAGTGAGGGGCATCAGTGCCTCTGCTTTCAGAGGCAAAGCCTCTATAAAGAACAACTATATTAGAAACAAATGTCGAAGAAAGTTCATTATCAAGTATTTTTATATCAATATCATGAAGATGTGCATGAGAAATAGCGGATGTTATCATAGTGTCCAAAGAATAAAAACCTTGTGACATATGTGGAGGAAGAGGAGGAGGAGGGGGACCGATGGATGATGACACATATGGACTAGGAGAAATATAATGATAGGTAGATGGTGACACAAGAAGAGGAGGAGGGAAAGGATCAGTGGAATATGGTGATGCATGTGCATGATATTGTAATAATATATCGAATATACAATATCATCTCATATAAAAATATCAATATAAGGTAGTCTATTTTGTCAGCTTGGTGTCCATCATCAACCATAGGCTAGACAAAAAAGTTCTCAAGAAGCTACTATCTCGATATAAGACAATGTTTTGTAGGAGCCCAAAATGAACCCAAACATGCTCAAAGAAGAGCTTGGCGGTGACCAAGGCTGTGATGCCCTTCTTGCAGAGTTTCAAAACTACCATCTTAGAGAATTGATCAGTGACCATGAAAACATAGTCATTCCCATGCTTGGTTGAAGGTAGATTAGACATGAAATCCATGGAGATGGACTCCTGAGGCCTATCTAGAGTAGGGAAATGGGTGTATATCCCATGTTTCTTGATGGTGGGATTGGAAATGGTGCAGGTAGTGCAAGATCTCATGTTCTTGTAGACATGTTGTCGAAGCTTCAGACAATAAAAATTATTTTGCAATACTTCCATTGTTTTTGTCTACACCAAAATGTCATTTTCCCCAGTTTTAATGAGCTTCCCATATTAACTTTGCACACTCTCTTGAAGGAACATAGAGATGGTTGAGATGGAATAACAATCCATCTTGGAGATAAAAGTATATAACTACTTTTCCCGCACTCAGTGTCGGATAGGTAGCATCAAATTCATAGTAATTATTGTATAATTGTGGACACCCGGACGTCTCATGCCCACATGATTTAATAACTATTGTTGGAACCACAACCGAAGGTCGAATCGGAAAATATATGACATAATTGGTGTTTCCCTTACTGTACTTGATGTTCAAGTTGAATTTTTGCAGGTACGTTGACCACTTTTGATGGTGGTCATTTTGTAACTTTCCTTATGTTTGCATGAATTGTAAAGGCCTATGTTTCCATTGTTTATGCCTGCACAATGGAGTACATCTCTTTTTCATGGGTGGTGTATCTATGAAAAACATTAGAGAGTGTTTCACTTTGATAGGCTATCATATGCCCATGTTGAGTGAGAACTGCACAAATAACATAACCTCAAGCATCTATCTCAATATCAAATGGACATTGCATGCATGAAATAATAAGAATTGGTGTTTAGTAGAGGAAGGATTTTGAATCCTCAAATGCTTCATGTTGGGACACAACTCACACAAACTTGGCCTTTGATCCACCATTGATCACCTATCTTAGGTTCCAAGTGATATGAGAGAATCACAACACAAACCTACGGTAGAAGTTGGCGAGGCCCAAGAAGTTGCAGAGCTCATTCAATGTCTTCAGGGTTGGCCAATAAAAAATAACTTGGATCTTGGCTGGATCTACATGCACACCTTGTTCATCCATGATGTATCCCAAATATTGGATTCTTTGCATGTTGAAGGAACGTTTCTCCAAATTAAAATATAAATTGTGTTCTCACAAGGTTCCCAAGCCCTTTTGAATATGCTTCAAATGTTCCTCCCAAGTTTTGTTGAAGATGAGGATGTCATCTAGATATACAACCACAAAGGAGTTTTTGAATGGTCACGATATGTCATCCATCATCTGCATTAATGTGTCTGGGGAATTAGTCAAGCCAAAAGGCATGACCAGCCACTCAAAGTGACCTTCTTTAGAATTTATTGTTGTCTTCCATACATCAATTTTCTCAATCAAAACCTAGTGGTAGCCTGACTTCAGATCAATATTACTGAAAAACTTGGCTCCCCTGAGATGATCGAGAATCAATTCCGGGGATTGGGTATTGGTTCTTAAATGTGATATTTTCCAGGGCTCTGTAATCAATACAAATTCACAATGTCTCATCCTTCTTTTATACCCGAAAAATTAGGCTCCAACAAGGTGAGGAGCTTAGTCTGATGTGGCCCTTTAAAATTGTCTCTTGGATCTGGTGCTTGATTTATTTATTCTACATAACAGAACAAATGTATACAAGGTTGTTAGGAAAGGGAGCATTGGGTGTCAAATCAATTGATTTATTTACCAAAAAATGCACAGGAATGACAATAAGAGAGGAAAATATGTCTTTGTTCTCTTCTACTATATTGTCCACCTATTGTTGTTGTGTAGAGAGATCCAGTGGAGAGGTGTTTTTGGTTCATGTGACCTTCCATTCACCTTCCGACAAAAATATAAAGTGGAAAAATATCTCATTCTAAGAGACCACCTTTTATCACTTCTTTGTGAATATCAAAGAGACCATAGTAGTTGGGACTACCTCTTGTACCCTATAGAGTTGATCTCCCAAAGTAATAATGATTTTACGGGGCCAAGATTCATAAACAACATGACACTTCCATGTATATGGTTGTCCTAACAAAACATCTTAAACTTCAAGGGTGGAAACACCACACATTACCTCATATTTGAAGGGTTTGATGTCGTAGTGAAAGTGACATTATTGGATAACGTAGATGTCCCATCCCTGGATGATCCAAGTGATGGTGTATGGTTGAGGATGCAATTCCATTGTTAAGTTAAAACTCTTGATGATATCTGTTGATATTATGTTCTTTCTTATACCACTGTAAACAATGAAATGGATTGGGGTCCCCTTTATCCACATCTCTGAATGGAAGAGGCCCTCTGCTTATTCAGGATCCTCTGGTTCCTCTAACTATAATTTTGTTATAGCGATGGTGACACTGCATTCTTTTGTCAATGATCCGTTTTTCCTTTTCCAGTTTTGAATCAAAGTCTGGGTCATCATCCATCCTAGAGGCTTTTGTCTCAAACAACAATGACTATTTAGAGTGACATTCATCAGTATTGTTCCAATGGATTTTTTGGAACTCGCACCACTTTCCAGTGTCCTTATTTGACTTTTCATTACCCTTATTTGTTGCTAGCTAGGAACAGTTGTCTTGGGACTAGTAATCCTTGCTCTATCCTTTTACCTGGGACTCAAGGCCACCCTTACCATACTTAGACTATTATAGATTTATAGAACTGAACTCCCACTTGTTTTTTTTCTTAAATTTCTGCTCAATTTTGATGGCATATCAATAAGTTGTTCCCATTGATGAGATGTCCAAAAAATCCATTTCGATTTGGATGTACCTGTATAGAGCCCCACGGTATTTTAGTACTAGATGGAGTTAGAGTATTTGATACCTATCTTGGTTCTCAAGGTATGGAAGGTATTTGTAAACTCTGACATTGTTTGGCCCCTTTCTTGATGCAATGTGGTCCATCTGGAGTACTTGTCGTCATATTTTCTAACAAGGTAATATTTTTTTTTGAGGGAATCAACAAAAGTCACCCAAGTGGGTCCTGGCCCAAAAATTATAGACCCATCCTCAACATGTTTCTCAAAGTAAGTCTCCCACCAATATCTGACATGGGAAAGGGCCTTAAGGAGTGCAAAGGTTAATTTTTCACTGTTGGAAAATTTTTGGACACAGAAATAACTCTCTAGCACTCTTAACCATTTTTCCAAAGAATCGATATCTATGGGTCCTTAAAACAAAGGAATATCAAAGTCAACTTGTACCTTAAATGGCATTTCACCTATGAAGTGACCATTGATTGAAGGTACGCCCATTTGTTTCGGCATTCTTTGAAGGATTTGGGTGAAATTATCCATCATCTCATTCCTTTGTCACCCAAGGGATTCCTTGAGAAACATTTTGATAGGATATATTTCTCCGTCGTCGCTATTATATTCCTCCATGGGAGGTTACTTGGGCGAGAGAGAGAATTTCTCCTAAATATAAACAAGCTCGAGATGCACTAAGAACGACAAGGAAAAAACTCCTCTAATACCACTGATCTAAATTATTTTGAGAACAACATGAA
>ML780960.1:45581-115682 GCA_009831015.1 Picea engelmannii
AAGGAGATACACATAGATATTTCAAGGAACATAGTAAGACACTAAAACCCATATTTTATTAATGATTGTCTCGAATACAAAAGACTATAAAATGAAAATCACACAAGGTAGATAGAATGGTGGTAGTTTATCTCTGAAGAGATATGTGACGACTACTCTCATTCGCAAGAAGCTCATTACAATGAGACTCTAGAGGAATTTTTAATATAAAGAATAAATGAGAAAACACTAAACATCCAAAACCCTAACCCTGGAATATGAAACACCAAAAGGTTTATGGGCCCTGATGGGGATAGTTGATATGTCAACTTCTCGAGGGTAGAAATTTTTCATATGATATTCATTGGAGTGTTCGTGTTGGTTGTGGAGCTTGATTATCTTCCTGATTCATAGGTTTTTTTAGCCATTCTTGGACCCCATTCCCTGATGGGGGTGGGGGGATGGGGGTGGGGGGATTCCCCCACCACAACTGTCTCGAGGGGAGTCCAGGGGGGGTGGCGACAAGTTTTGTAGCCCCCCTCACCCCCCCTCCCTAGTGGGGGATTTGGGGCAATGCCCTCGAAGTAAAATTTTGGGAAAATTCTCCTTGTAAAATATTGTAATTTCTTTGTCAATATGGACCATTCATTATAAGGTCACAGATGTGATGGTAGAAGTTATTTTAGAGTTTTTTTCTCTAGAAGGAAACTCTCTTTTATGAGGGAATTGTATTTTGGCTGTGTATTATCACGAATATTTTATTCTAAGAGAGGATACTATGAGAGTAAAAAGAGGAAGTTACAACAGGTGTGTTATAGGTTGTATCCCTTAATTTTGCTGGATAATAATAAGGAAGGGCCTGGAAATTTCTCTGGTGGATGTAGCCCACACTAGGTGAACTATGTATATGTGTGTCTCTATTATATTTTGTATCATCTATGTTTTATTTCCACATTTGTTTTTATTTTATTTATCCCTGATCTTTTTTTTCTAACAATTGGTTTCAAAGTGAAAGGTAACTCGTAGGAAAAGATGGTTCTTGGTTTGATTGGGAGCAATGGTGGAAGATGTAAAGTTTAGGGTTGAGAAATTTAAGGACCAAAACTACCAGTTATGGAAGATGTAGATGGAAGATTATTTATATCAGAAGGATCTATTCCTACCATTGGGTGGAATAGCAAATAATTCGATGGCCATGAAGGACAAATAATGGGACGGTCTTGAAAGAAATACACTAGGAATGATACAGCTAAGACTGACAATGTCGATGGATTTCAATATTTCAAAAGAAAAGACAATGAAGGAGTTGATGGATGCATTGGATAAACTATATGAAATACCCTCGACATCCAATAAGGTATTTCTAATGAAGATATTACTTAATATGAAGATGTCAGAAGGTGGGTATGTTGCATATCATTTAAATGAATTTAATATGGTTACTAATCAACTAAGTTCTATAAAAATGGACTTTGATGATGAGGTCAGGGCTCTTCTAATCCTATGCTCATTTCCAGAAAGATGGAATGGATTGTTCATGGTTGTAAGTAACTCTTTCTCTGGTTCAAACACTCTAAAATTTGATGATTTTGTTGTTGTTATACTTAGCAAGGAAATGCGACTGAAAAGCACAGGTGAAAAATCAGGTAATTCGTTGACTGTGGAGAATAGAGGAAGAAAATTGGATAGAGGAAAGGGATTAGACAAACATGGCTATTATAGGAAGGGAATATCCACATCTAGACTGATAAATATAGAGTGTTGGAATTGTGGGAAGAAAGGACATTTGAAGAAACACTCCATAGCTCCAAAGAAACAAAGAGATGAAAAACAAGAGAAAAATCAAGAAGCAAATGTAACATGTGATGTGTTACAAGATGCTTTGATTCTTTCTGTAGATAAAATTTCTGAGTCTTGGGTAGTATATTCAGGGGCTTCATTTCATGCCACACCGCATAGGAAACATTTTCTAGACTATGTTCAAGGTGATTTTGGACAGGTTGATTCGGGTGATATTGCACCATACAAAATTTTTGGAATGAGAAAGGTACAAATAAAGAAAAAGAATGGAAACCAATGGTTGTTGAAAGAGTTAAGGCATGTTTCATATCTAAGGAAAAGTATAATTTCAACTGGGTAGTTGGCAAGTGAAGGTTGTATATCTGTAATATTCCATATATAAAAAGTATGCAGAACAACAATAAAATGCTAGAAATGGCAGATGAACAACAATATAACTAGAAAAACACCAAAATAATACCAAAACGATACCAAAATAACAACACAAAGAACACTTTGATTACTGAGAGAAAGGTTCACTTTCCTCTTCAATGGGAAAACCTCTAGCAGAGAAGATGCCTATTAAACTAATATCCCATACAAAATCTCTCATACCCATGTTCTGCCAGCTACTAAGCTATATGGCTTCGAAAGTTGTTGATTGGTCTATTTGACCTAGAGATGGAAGCAACCATGATCCTATATGACAACCAGAGATGCATAAAGATGACATAGAATCCTATATTCCATGACAGTTCAAAGCACATAGAGATTCATTATCATTACGTTTGTGACATGGTGCAGAGAGGAGCCTTCAAGCTCCAGTACACTAGAACGAATGAAAAGGTTGCTAATGTGTTGACCAAGCCTCTATCTCATGTAAAGTTTGAGAGATTTTGAGATAATCTTGGTATAGTCCGAAAGGACCTTCCTTGAAAGGGGGATTAGTGGTTGTGATGTGACTAGTATTGTTCTTTCGACTGCATAGTTGTGACATAAATCCAGTCTAGTATCTTGCTTCCATCTTGATTGTTGTGACGTAAAGCAAGACGATGTGATGTGACTAGTACCGTGCTTCCAGCTAGATAGTTGTGACGTAAAGCTAGTCTAGTATCTTGCTTCCATCTTGATTGTTGTGATGTGAAGCAAGACGATGTGATGTGACTAGTAATATGCTTCTGGATGGATATCTGTGACGTAAATCTAGTCTAGTATCTTACTTCCAACTTGATTGCTATGATGTAAATCAAGACGATGTGATGTGACTAGTATTGTGCTTCTGGCTGGATAACTGTGAGGTAAATCCAGTCTAGTATCTTTCTTCCAGCTTGAGTACTGTGACGTAAAGAAAGACATTGAGATGAGACTAGTACTGTGCTTCCATGTTGAGAATTTGTGATGTAAAGACAGTCTAGTATCTTGCTTCCAGCTTGATTTTTGTGACATAAAGCAAGACGAGTACTGAGCTTCCAGCTTGATAGTTGTGATGTAAATCTATTCCTCTATTATGATGATGAGCCAACCTCGTGCTGTGATGATGATGATGTATTAGTTTTATACTAATTCATATTGATGCAGGTGATGATTGCATTCCTTTGAGAATGAGGATGTTACTGATGAAGAAAAATTTCGATGATTTATAGATACGCCAGTTAGTGTTCGAGGATGATATTGATGATGTTGTCCTCCTCATGATGTTGATGAGAAAGGCCTCTCTCTCATCTAATGTAGTTGAAGAATACCCTTCTTGTTGAGGGGGAGTGTTGAAATAATGTAATTCCAAAGTGTATTCTAATTATTATTTGATATATTATTCATTGGATCAATACCCATTGTGGATTGATCATGTCGGCTATTGTAAAGGACCAAATCCCCTTTTACGGATTGGTCAAAATGTAATTGTAATAGGCAGAATAAGAAGTCGGTCCCATAATATATTAAAGAGGCCCCAAAATATATTAAAGGTGGTTATAACCACCTAGATTGAGAAGTCGACCCTTCTAGTGAAGAGACACTTCTACACGTGCTAGACTTGTATAAATAAGGAGGCTCACACCTCACTTAGACACACAATCACTTTTTCATTGAGAGACAAGTTTCGAATCTGTAGTTGGAGAAGAGAGAGAGAGAGAGAGAGGCACATCTTTGGGAGAGGAATTATTGTACTTGTTTGAGTTATCTCTTGGCATTGTATTGGCTATCTATATTAAGGAAGTTTTGCTGGGTTTTATGCCCCATGAGGGTTTCCCAGGATAAATGATGTGTCTCTTGTGATTGTGTATTTCTCGGTGATTCTATCTTATTCTATTGTTATCTATTGAAATGCAAAAAACTCTAATAATAACTTAAACCTTAACAAAAACTATATACCACAAGTTTCCAAGCAAAAAGAAGTGGAAGTCCATATGAGAAGGGTGTAAATTGCCAGTAAAATAGCCTACCCGAGTAGGCATCCATTCTACCAGCCATATGGAGATTTCATCTGGATAAATGTTGAATTTTTTTACTGCGTCATAGGATTACTCTTCAGTTTTGTATCGATAAATCTCATTTAATTTTTTCATGTCAACCACTGAAGATCTTCTAACCCAGAAAACTCGGACACTTTCAATCTTGTCACTGCCTTTGTGTTGGACTTGTAGAAATAAAAATATACCTCAAAGGCATCTTCTTTAGGTTTCCTACCATTCTTTTATGCACTATGTCTATTAAAACAACTTGGAAATCCTCTGTAAATGATTTTTGCAGTGCCGAAAGATTTCGTAGTGCACCTCTTAATTTCATAGAGCACCTTGTTTCATGTTATGTACTTTGAAATATATATACATCATTGCCAATTATCCACATAAATGTGTATGTATGTGAAAAAACCACAAAGACCTCAACACACACACAATAACAAATAGGACATGCTTAACAAATAAGATCCCAAACACATAGTAAAAACTTCCAACCAAATTCCAGACATGATGAAGAAAATATCAATGAAGAGGGTCCCAAAAGATAAGGTACTAACTCCAAGGACAAGAAGCCATAATGGATATTTTATGGCTGCGATTTCTCTAGGGATCTGGTTAGTTCTTATTGGATATTGTATGGCTTCAGCTCTAGTCCCAATAAATCCACCTAAGAATGTAAGAGGAACATAGATTCCAAACCAAAGGGATAAAAGGATGCATAAAGGGAGATAGGGACAACTCTTGTTCTATGAATTCCCTACAAAATAAAGTTCAATATGGTAAGCACAAAAACTACCATGCCATGGAAGAAACAAGCAACATAACCAACTTCCATTCAAGGGAAAAGATATAGAAAAATTGTTCTTGTTAGAAGTATCCTTCTTCAAGAAGGAGACATAAACCCCAAGGATGTAAAACGTTGGTGACAACTTCCATTCTGGATCTTTTATTGTTCTTCTAAAATATCATACTCATTTTCTTTTGACAAACTTTGAACCGAATCCAGAAATGGAGACTTGTGACAATACTTGAAGTTTGGGAAGTCGTTGGCGTTGCTTGGCAATAATCCATGAAAACTTGCAGATTTGCCTTTGAATATGGATGTTGTCAATGTTTTATGCCCGATTACCAAGCTTTGGACAGAGTATGGCATCTCAGCTCATTTCAAAAATTGGCATCTAGAGTTTAAAAGCGTTTGCTAGAAACACATTTCAGGGTTTTTCATTTTTTTGTTGGGGAAATATCCCACATCCTCGACACATGAAGGCTATATGGTGTTTAAAAAATGCCAATGGTCTCATAGCTTATCAACGTATTGAGCACATTATGGACCTCTCCTTGGTGGCTTGGTTTGGCGCTTGTGTGCTGGATTTGTGTTGTGTATTGTGACTTGGTATAGGTGTTAGTTTCGATATGTAGTGTGGATAATGGATCGATAGTTGATAGATGTTTGGTAATATGGAAAAATTCACTAATGCACACACCCCCCTTTTTCTTAACAAGACTTGTCCCTTTCTTTAAATAAAAGAATATTTAATAACAAAAATAAAACTAATTTTATTTTTTGTTAAAAAACATTAAAATCTTAGGATCTAGAGAATATGACAATAATAAATTTTAGTAATAGACTGGTCACATTGAATGTGGATCATAGGCTATGGATTACTGGAAATTTGGGCAGAAGCGATGAATGGAAACTCATCAAGACTCGATGGAGACTTGGAGACTATGACAATAGGAAAAAGAAACATGGAAATTTGGTGAATCTAGCACAAATTTTATGAAGCCACTAAAATTTTTAGTGGTACATTTTGAGCACTAAAATCTGTCTCCAACTGGGATGGATAACTTCCTGTGAGGCTCCAAGAACCTATAAGTTCCATTGACCTTTTCCATTGGGCTATTTCCACAAAATTTGTATGCCTGAAAACATATCCACTTCTTATTGAAAAACCGAGAATATTCACAAACTAAAAACCAAATGGCCTTTTCCATTGGGATATTTCCACAAAATATGTATGCCTGAAATAATCTCCACTTCTTATTGAAAAATCGAGAATATTCACAAACTGAAAGCCAAATCACTACAAACCAAAATGCTCGAAAATCGATCTTTATTCACCATACTCCTACTCTAATCAAGTATGTTTATTCTTGATCAAGTAAGATCATGATTCCAATGAAGCCATGGAAGTATTTGACAAACAACTTGAACTTTCCTTCCAACTTTATGCAAAGTCACAAACACACAGACTGCAACATGTAAATCATAAACTTGGAAATCATACTTACAATCCAAAAATATGGTCGTAAAGATGGCAAGAACTGAAACTTCATCACTGCAAATCATCTCCATATAAGTGGCAACTAGATCTTGAAATTTGTACAAAACTTGTTGTTGTTCAACAAATGACAGAGAAACATGCATCATTAATTTCGCATCTAATCCTTTATGTTCTCCTTTACAATATGCATGTAACTCACATCCATAACTTTCTTCTGCTGATGTATACACTTTATCTTTGACATTAGAATATTCAAAAGAGACATGTTGATATTCATAAACATTTAAAACAACAGATACATATGATATGATTCTAGATGTTTCTATGTTATTGCTATCATAATGAATATCATTCAACACCTCTTGATCTTCATAATAAATGCTTTCTTCTACAATAAATGAGTCATCACAAATCTGGTCTTCGTGACTAGCAGAATATTTATGAAGAAAAGAAAAATCATCACAACATTCTTCAAGAAGATGTTAAGCTAAAAAATACTCTTTACAAAATGAATTGAAAGCTGCATGGAAACCTGTCAAAGATATGATACTTGAAATTTGAAGAGGTCGACACCAATCGCGATAAATCCTCCCTAATGAATACCTAAAAATCTTAATCTGAAGATCTTCATGCACAATATGATGTCGATGAATAAAATCATGAAAATCCAACAAATTTTCAGCTGGTACCTCCTAGTGTTCTCCTTGAAATTTAGGAAGGATACTTTCCCATTCATCTCTACTAGGCAATGGATTAGAGAAACCAATTATCTTTGAAAAATCATAGAAATTATACCTCTCAGCTAAAATGTTGTCCATTTCAAACTAATGAAGTCGTCAATAGATTTTCAGACAATGGAGTCGCCATGGTGAAAGATGAGAATTCAGAACAATGTGTACAACTTCAGTTCACCATCTAAAACTGGATCCCTTCATTGTCATTCTCTCAGGAAAGATATCTTCACTTATGTCCCCGACAACAACGCCATTTATGTTATCACTCTAAGATTCACTCCCAGACTGCAAATGGGAGTAAGCTAGGTAACATAGAATTGTTTTTGAATGATTTTAAAATCAGGGATTAGCAAGATAGAGTAAGGAAAATATAACAAAGATCATTTCATATCAGTGATGGACCATTGGGCAATGGAGTCATAAGCTCTATGTTCCTTGAAGGCATTTAAGATACCTATTAGACAAAGGATCTATTTGATGATAAAGGGAAGAATATAAGAATTGACATAAATATGAACATTCGCCAAGTAAAAATCCTCTCTAGAGAGAGAACTAAGAAATGTTTGAAAATTAAACAATGTAGATGGGCAAGTTTACAAAAAATATTTTGATGTTTCAGGAATCCATAAATAAAATATAATATGATCAAACAAAAAGAAAAACACAATAAATAACACAAAAAAAAATCGAAAAAAATAGCTCATTTGAATCTGCAATAACATAAGAGTTTACAACCCATGCCCCTCAAGCTTACAAACTGAATAGACAGTCCTTACTGTTCCTAAATCCCTCCCATGTCTCTTTACAACTCAACCTTTCTACTACCAAAAAAACCTTTCTTAAATACAAAATTCCCCACTTTATCAGTTCCTACTTTTGCTCCTAATATAATCAAACTACAATAAACATATTTGCAAAATCTTGAACTGCTGAAGATGCCAAATCTGTCACATGTGCCTTTCGATGCACTGCTACCTTACCTCCTAGAATCGTTGGGTATGATTTCCACCTGTGTCTTGAAATATGGAACGATACTCGAGCTTACCAATTGAACTTCTGATTGATTTCCTCGAAATATGATTCTCTCCTTCCTTGGAATATCAAAGCTACCTTCCAAAATATGGAAATAATCTTCCAAAAATAGAATGAATATAACTAGTTTGAAAGGGATCGACACCTAAGAGGATAGGTGTCCCACATCTTCTAAAAATAGAAATTTGTTGATGATTATCTCCTGAACACCTGGAACTTCTGATTGTGTACCTCAAAATTTGGAATTGGTTTCTTATGCGCCTTGGAATGTTATCATCTAGCCTGGAAATTATCTATTGATGACTTAACTGAGGACTAAATATCTGGAAACAACATTTCTCTAATTTGACAAGTGTTCTTCCACCTACTTCAATATTTCATATTAATATGGAACTGACTGCCTCTTTGAGCTCCAATTTACCACGTGAACCCTATCTACTGCCTTAAAACTGGATCTGCCACATAATATAAAACTATCCTTTGACTGTTTAACTTTCTGCCAGGTTCCTCAACCATTTGTTGTCAACTCATCTGTATCCATTGATAGTTGTTTCTCATCATCTGCCACTGCTTTCCTTGCTAATTCTGGTTGTTTCATTTTTATGCAAGCTACTGTAAGATGCTACAACAAAGTGGGCCAACATCCTCCATTGTGGTATGAACAGGGCACGTTCTTGGGATCACTTCCTGTGATGATCTGCCATTCTTGGCCTTGAAGAGATGGATAACATATTTTTAAAGGTATTTCTTCTACTAAAGCATTCCACTTTGCTGCGATAATATCCAATACAACATCCAACTATTCTTTAGTGGCAAGATTGCAAACTATATACAACAATTTTCCAAGCGAAAATAAGTGGAAGTCCATATGAGCAGTGTGTAAATTGAAAATAAAATAACCTCCCTGATCAGTAATCCATTATACCAGCCATGTGGAGATTTGATCTGGATAAATGTTGAATTTTCTTACTGCGACATAGGAGTACTCTTTAGTTTTGTACCGACAAATATCATTTAATTTTTTCATGTCAACCGCTGAAGAGCCTCTAACCAAGACAACTTAGACACTTTACCTCCTATCATTGCCTTTGTGTTAGACTTGTAGAAATAAAACTATACCTCAAAGGAATCTTTTTCAGGTTTCCTGCCATTCTTTTCTGCACTCTGTCTATTAAAACAACTTGGAAATCCTCTGTAAATGATTTTTTCAAAGCCCAAAGATTTTGTAGCGCACCTCCTTCCATGCTATGTACTTTGAAAGATATATACATGAATGCCAATTATCCATGCAAAAGTGTATATATGTGAAAAAACCACAAATACCTCAGCACACACACAATAACAAGTAGGACATGCTTAAAAAATAAGAGCCCAAACACATAGTAAAACATTCCGACCAAATGCCAGACATGATGAAGAAAATATCAATGAAGAGGGTCCCAAAAGATAAGGTACCAGCTCTGAGGACAAGAATCCATAATGGATATTTTATGGCTGGGATTTCTCTAGGGATCTGGTTAGTTCTTACTGGATATTGTATGACTTTAGCTCTGGTCCAAATAAATCCACCTAAGAATGTAAGAGGCACAAGGATTCCAAACCAAAGGGATAAAAGGATGCATACAGGGAGATAGGGACAATTCTTGTGCTGTGACATCCTTACAAAATAAAGTTCAATATGGTAAGGATAAAAACTACCATCCCATGGAGGAAACAAGAAACATAACCAGCTTCCATTCCAAGGAAAAGATACAACAAAATAGTTCTTTCTATAAGTATCCCTCTTCAAGCAGGAGACATAAACCCCAGAGCTGAAAAACGTTTGTGACAACTTCCATTCTAGATCTATTATCGTTCTTCTAAAATACCGTACTCATTTCCTTTTGATAAACCTTGAACCGAATCCAAAAATGGAGTCTCGTAACAACACTTGAAGTTTGGGAAGTCGTTGGCGTTGTTTGGCAGTAATCCACGACACCTTGCACATTTTCCTTTGAATATGGATGTTGTTGATGTTTTAGGCTCGATTACCAATCTTTGGACATAGTATGGAATCTCGACTCAGTTCAACACTTGGCATCTAGAGTTTGAAAGCGTTTGTTGGAAACACATTTCAGAGTTTTCATTTTTGTGTTGGGAAAATATCCCACATAATCAACGCAGGGAGGCTATATAGTTTTTAAAAATATCCAACGGCTTAATACATTATCGACGTGTTGAAAACTTTATGGAGACAATAAGAAATTTTAATAATATCTTGGTCACTTTGAATGCATATCATAGGCTAGGGATTACTGGAAATTTTGGCAGAAACGATGAATGGAGACTCGATGGGGATGGAAACGATGATGTTCAGCTGAAAAATACCTCTTTACAAAATGAATTAAAAGATGCATGGAAACCTGTCAGCTGAAAAATACTCTTTACAAAATGAATTAAAAGATGCATGGAAACCTCTCAAAGAGATAATACTTGCAATTGGAAGAGGTCGACACAAATCATGAGAAATCCCCTTTAATGAATACCTGAAAATCTTAATCTGAACATCTTCATGCACTATATGAAGTCGATGAATGAAGCCATAATGGATATTTTATAGCTGGGATTTCTCTAGGGATTTGGTTAGTTCTTACTGGATATTGTGTGACGTCAGCTCTGGTCCCAATAAATCCACCTAAGAATGTAAGAGGCACAGAGATTAAAAAAAAAGGATAAAAAGATGCATAAAGGGAGATAGGGACAACTCTTGTGTTGTGACTTCCCTACAAAATAAAGTTCAATATGGTAAGGATAAAAACTACCATCCCATGGAAGAAACAAACAACATAACCATCTTCCATTCCAAGGAAAATATACAGAAAAAATGTTCTTGTTAGAAGTATACCTCTTAAAGCAGGAGACATAAACCCCAGAGCTACAAAAAGTTTGTGACAACTTCCATACTAGATCTGTTACTGTTCTTCTAAAATATCGTACTCATTTCCTTTTGACAAACCCTGAACCGAATCCGAAAATGGAGACTCGTGACAACACTTGAAGTTTGGGAAGTCGTTGGCATTGCTTGGTAATAATCCACGACACCTTGGGAATTTGCCTTTGAATATGGATGTTGTCAATCTTTTGTGCCCGATTACCAAGCTTTGGACAGAGTATGGCATCTTGACTCATTTCAACACTTGGCATCTGGATTTTGAAAGCTTTTGTTGGAAACAAGTTTCAGGGTTTCGTTTGTGTGTTGGGGAAATATTCCACATCGTCGGTGCAGGGAGGCTATATGGTGTTTAAAATATTCCAACGGACTTATAGCTTATCGACGCGTTGAGCACATTATGGACCTCTCCTTCGTGGCTTGGTTTGGCTCTTGTGCGCTGGCTTTGTGTTGTGTACTGTGACTTGGTATAGGTGTTGGTTTCAATATGTAGTGTGGCTAATGGATTGATAGTTGATAGATGTTTGGTAATATGGAAAAAGTCACTAATGCACACACCACCCTTTTTCTTAACAAGACTTCTTTTTTTTTAAATAAAAGAAAAATTAACAACAAAAATAAAACTAATTTTATTTTTTTGTTAAAAAACATTAAAAACTTAGGATCTGAAGAATATGACAATAAGAAATTTTAATAATATTTTGGTCACTTTGAATGTAGATCATAAGCTAGGGATTACTGGAAATTTGGGCAGAAGCGATGAATAGAAACACGTCAATACTCGATGGGGACTTGGAGACTATGACAACATGCAAAACAAACATGGAAATTTGGTGAACCTAGCACGAATTTGGTGAAGGCGCTAAAATTTTTAGTGGTACATTTTGAGCGCTAACATCGAGGAAATATGAATGTGCGTGAACTTCAGAGATATTAACAAAGAGAGGATAAAAGATAATTTTCCGCTGCCCAACATGGAGTTTCTGCTACAGTAAGTCATGGGATCAACATGCATGTCTATGTTGGATGGTTTATCTGGATATAATCAAGTTTTAGTTGAGGAAGATAGAGAAAAAACAACATTTATCACACCATGAGAAACATATGATTACACTAGAATTCCCTTTGTCTTGAAGAATGTTGGAGATACATTCCAAACAACCATTTACCATGAGTTAAATGGACTGATAGGAAAGTTCATGGAAGACTACCAAGATGAATTGACAGTGCACTCAAGAAAAAGGTAGGATCACATCCATCATTTAAGAAAAGTCTTTGAAAGATGTAGATCATACGATGTCTCTCTCAACCTAAAGAAATGCGTGTTTGTTGTGACTCAAGGAAATATGTTGGGCCACATTGTATGCAAGGAAGAGATTTACATTGACCTGGAAAGAGTTAAATCAATTAATGAACTCAACCCCCCGACATCAAAGAAGGGTGTCCAGTCGTTCTTTGGGAAAATAAATTTTGTTCGAAGATTTGTTCCTGATTACGCAAGCATCATAAAACCCATCAATTTACTGTTGAAAAAAGAACAGAGGTTCGAGTGGACAACAGACACTCAGGAAGCATTCAACAATATCAAGGGGGGCATCACCACTGCTCCCAACCTCATTAGTCCATATTTTCAAAAGGATTTCATTATCTGTTGATTTTCTACAGAGGCAGTTGTCACATCCGTCCTCACTTAGAAAAATAACATTGGAGAAGATATCCCCATAAGTTTTATGATAAAAAATTTACACAACTATGTGTTGAGGTATTGAGAACTCGAGAAATAGGCTTTATCCCTCGTAAAAGTTGAGGCACACTTTCAGAATTCTATACTAAACTCTCATGTAATTTCCTACGCCCCTTGTCAAGATGCTCCTAAATCAACAATTGAGGGAAGGAAAATAAGCCAACTGGTTTGAAAAACTTCAAGAGTATGATATCAAGATCAAACCATTGAAATCAATAAGAGGACAAGGATTATGCAATCTTATGGAGAATGGGGACTCAGTTGATGGAAAAATTTAAATCTCAGTCGGGGAACCATTAGGTGATTCAGAATGGTATGGAAATACCATATTTTATTTAAGATCTGGGTAATTCCCTATTACAATGAGTTCCAAGGAGCGAAGGACACTCAAAATGAAGGTGAACTAATATGTATTGATTTATGATATACTTTTCAGAAGGAATTTCGATGGTATATTGTTGATATGCGTCGATGAGAATCAAGCTCCAACATTGATCAACGAATTCCATGAAGGAATATGTGGTGAACACTTTGCACCCACTACAACTTCTCACAAAATAATCAGAGCATTATTCTACTGGTTGTAAATCTTCACAGACTTGTACACCGCAATAAGGAGATGTTTTTCATGCCAACAATTCTCAGGAAAATTGAAGAAAGTTGTGATTCCTCTATAGCCGATTGTGGTGGAACAACCATTTTCCAAATGGGGACTTGATGTCGTTGAGCCGATTAATCCAAAATATTGCAAAGGGCACATGTACATTGTAACAACTACTGATTATTTCACAAAATGGCCAGAGGAAGTGGCGCTGAAGAAGGTCGACAATGAAGAATTGATTGGATTCCTGAAAGACAACATTTTGTCAAGGTTTGGTGTTCGTGATAAATTTATCACATACAACAGTTCGATCTTCATTGGGTCAAAATTCATGGAGTTTTGCAGACAATATGGGATCATTATGGGTCAGTCTTCGAATTATTATCCATAAGGGAATGGCCTTGCCAAATATACGAACAAAACACTTATGCAGATATTGAAGAAAACTGTTGATGATAACGAGAAAAATTGGCACTTGAAGCTAACAAAAGAATTATGGGAAAGTAGGACAACCCTAAAATATAGTACTGAGATGACCCTGTATCTATTGGTCTATGGGAAAGAGGAAAAATTGTCAATTAACCTCGATCTTAATGCATTAATATATGTGGTTTATACAGAAGATACAAAAGACATTTTGCCTACTTAGAAAAGGATCAATCAATTTCTAAAGATGGAGGAGGAACAAAGCAAAGCTCTGAACTAGACTTCTCAGAGGAAACATATCGTCAAAAAGTATTTTAATCAAATAAAAACTATGAATGACGTTCAGAAGGGAGAACTGGTACTTCTTTGGAACAAAGACAAGGAAAATCCATCCATGCACATGAAGTTTGAAGAACTCTAGATCAAAACCTATGTCGTTGAAAAGATATTGGGATTCAACTCATATATTCTCCAAGATATGAAAGGAAAAAGGTTAATGATGCATGTCAACGGGAACCATCTCAAAGGTTTCTTCTCCTAGCACTTTTCATTCTCATTGTACATAATTTTATTTTTAATTTGTATATTCTCAATCTGACTCTATATCCCAATGGGCGGAAGAACCTAGTTATGAGAGATTCTGGATTCTTGACAACCCACAGGAGGTCATCATCCAACAGTTGGAGCATGTTGTTGAGGTCATTTCCTGGTTCCAAAAAATTTCCTCCCCATTTCTATTTTCTCAGATTTGTTTCTCCCTTTCTTTTCCCCCTTCTACACTTACTCTTTTTTTCCCTCTTCTTTTTTCCCTTTTAATATCCCTTTCTAGTTCTAACACTTAGTCACGTTTTAGACCATAGGTTTCGAGGTTTCTGGACTTACATTTTCTCACCTCCATCTACAAATTTACTACGAGTCTCACCAACCACCATGTTGTTCCATACTTAGCTGATCACAGGTTCCCGGGTTGATGGGATTGAGATTTCATGTTCTCCTATTCCGTGATAGACATATTGCATGAAAGATTTTTGTAATCTACATTTTGATCCTCAGACTCCTTGAACTTCCTAAGTTTCATTCTTCCTACATGAATCCATCTAATCACTGCATCGTCCCACACTTATATAATTGCATGCCTCATACCATCACGAGCTCTAATGTTCACGAGTTCCCATGTTCAAAAAATATCTCAAGTGACATATTTCCCCCGCACGTCCCCTCCACCCTCGTGCCTTTCCCAATGCACATTTACTATGATTTTAATGCTAATAACTTACCATACAGATTTGAAGGGATGGTCATTAATAAGCGAAAGGCTCTAGGAGACCTCCTATTAAAGTGCATTAAATAGGATTTACTAAGGATTATATTATCTCCCACCAACGTTCATTCCTAACATAATTTGGAGCAAGGGAACATTCTCGTCGACTTATGGCAACAAGTTGACAACAATTCTCTAGAGATAAACTAAATATTTTCGGATGTGAGGATCAGAGTTTTCAGTGGTATAGGGCATATTCCTATTATTCATCCCCTTCTTCCTAGAAGGAAATAATCTGGATGTCTGGAATTGTGCGTACAGGGTGTGTCCCAAAAGTTTTTGATTGTAATGAGTTGGTCACCTGGTGTGCTAAGAGATTCATTCCAAGCCAGTAGATCATCCAGTTGCGAGACCATTCCCCTGTCTCTCTAACACCTCAGGTTTTAATTAAGATGTTGAGGCTCCCCGAGCAAATACTCACTTTCAAAGGTGAATATTGCAGGGAGTTCTTAAAAAATCATGAAAATGGATTCAACCTCTTACCTTAATTCCTATAAAGCCTAGCGGTCGTCCCCTAGGACATCATAAGATTGCAGGTTGGGGCATTTAAAAATCCCTTCCGAGAAATTGCATGGATTGTTACGAGGATAACATGATAAGAAACCACAACCAACATCACCCAAATGATTCTTTACAATATTTATTTTACGGTCAAGGAACATTCCATATTCGATTGGGGTAAGTTGATTTCCATTGAAATATATTCCCAATTGGCGCTATACAAGAAGGATAAGGATTTGTTCAGGTCATCTTATTTTGTCTTTGTGATAGCGCACTATTGTCAGTTCTCGAGATTATCTATCTGCAAGAAGGTAAACTGTGAGTTCGACCCAGTAACCTTCTGGTATCAATCATTGTGGAGCTACAAGGCCTCCCAACATTTTTCTAGAGATAAACTGAATATTTTCGGATGTGAGGATCAGAGTTTTCAGTGGTATAGGGCATATTCCTATTATTCATCCCCTTCTTCCTAGAATGAAATAATCTGGACCTCTGGAATTGCACGTACAGGGTGTGTCCCAAAAGTTTTTGATTGTAATGAGTTGGTCACCTAGTGTGCTAAGAGATTCATTCCAAGCCAGTAGATCATCCAGTTGCGAGACCATTCCCCTATCTCTCTAACACCTCAGGTTTTCCGTAAGATGTTGAGGCTCCTCGAGCCAACACTCACTTTCAAAGGTGAAGATTGCAGGGAGTTCTTAAAAAATCATGAAAATGGACTCAACCTCTTACCTGAATTCCTATAAAACCCAACGGTCATCCCCTAGGACATCATAAGATTGCAGGTTGGGGCATTTAAAAATCCCTTCCGAGAAATTGCATGGATTTTTATGAGGATAACATGATAAGAAACCACAACCAACATCTCCCAAATGATTCTTTACAATATTTATTTTATGATCAAGGAACATTCCATATTTTATTGTGGTAAGTTGATTTCCATTGAAATATATTCCCAATTGGCACTATACAAGAAGGATAAGAATTTTTTCAGGTCATCTTATTTTGTCTTTGTGATAGCGCACTATTGTTAGTTCTAGAGATTATCTATCTGGAAGAAGGTAAACTGTGAGTTCAACCCAGTAACCTTCTGGTATCAATCATTGTTGAGGTACAAGGCCTCCCAACATTTTTATGAAGTCTTTATTTTTTTTCTCTCAGTTTATAAAGAATTGATGTTTGGAAAAAATGCTCCCTAGATGTTTGACCAGGCGACTAACTTCCTAGATAGGAAGGGGATACTAGAACAAATGGAAAATTATAAAGTTATAAGTATTTTTGGATCCAAATAAAATCCTTCCTTCCTTCCATGTCACATATCTAGTAGAATGTTTGATGTTGATATAGCAAGTAAGTACACATACTGGTTGCATTTTTTCCATGAAAATAGAAAAAATCAATTCATATCTCTGCCTTGGAAAGTTAGGGACTTCATATTCAAGAATATGAACATGATTGATGAATTCGCAGGCCACTTCCACAACCTCAATTTAAAATATGATGAAAAAGTATAAGGGTTCAGCCCTAGTGGTAGTTTTTTAGAACATCTATTAGTTGTTGGTTTCATCAATTTTTTCATTAACAATATTCTAAATGAAGATGGAGACAATGCCTCAAGTAGTCCAGCTTGTGAAACCAGATACCTAGAGAAAATACTCAACACCAATGAGTCGTACAAGCAGAGAGGAAAAGGTCCAAGTGAGAAAAGTGCACAATCCCTGAATGTCACACCAAACAGTACAACATCTCAAAGAAGCACTCCAATGACCTACCCAAGTAAGAAATTTACCCATAGTTATTTAGGTGGAGGAGGAGATAAGAACCCTCATTCCAAAAAAATTGAAAGTTCTCATAAACTTCTTGTGAGGAAGAAATGAAAAAACATTGTGCAAGAAGAGGAGGGACCTTGGGGAGAAAGTGATATCCATGATCTCTCCCTCGAGGATATGGAACTATAAATTGACATTGAGAAAGTGTTCCCCAATGACGACCAGATAGAGAATACTTCTCACCAAAACCCTCATATGGAAATAATTGGGACCAAGACCTTCGACGAAGAAGAGTCTTTTTTCATTTCAGAGCGTTTTTTTCGACAACGAATCCAAAATTTTTATTATTGAGAAAAGAAATGTAAAGAATAAGAAGGGGAAATCTCGCTCAGATATTAACCTACAGAACATGCGGCCTTCCCAAATTTCCCAGATACACTGAGAAACTACAGATTCCCTAGAAAACTCTATTGAAGGCCTTGAAGAAGAGAATGTCAAGTTAAAGGAGCGAATCAAAGAATTGGAGGGATTTCTAATGCCAGTTTCAATTCTTGCTAGTCGTTTTGAAATGATAGGTCCTACCACATATACATAACATTTAAAAGGATCAAAAATCCTCTCACATCATCCCGAGGATATGTGGAAAATATTATAAAGAATAGAATGGAAGTAATAATAGAGGCTTGAGAGATTTCAAAGAGTATGGTTTCTTTTGGAACAAGATCAAATGTTTTTCATGAATATTTACAAGCATATTTGAAAAACGAGCAAGGTTTCTACCTCGATGAAGTTTCACCATTTGGTGTTAAAGTTATTAATATGACAAAATTGAGAATAAGAGAGGAGGATTTTCCTTCTCCGAACCGAATAAAACAACTGAACGCATGCTGGAAGGAAAAGGTAAAAAATATGAATGATATCATTCAAGCATGTAGCTAGGCCATAACTAGAAGAGATGAACTATTGAGGAAGCTAACTGAGATAGATCTAGTTGGCAACACCATTTAATTCCAATACCGAAAATTGATACTCAAATTATTGTTTTTAACCAAGAAAAAATTTGATGAACAAGTTGATATCTTTAAAGGGTTTTCATTTGGAAAATTCTATGGCATTGTTGAATATGGTGAAGATGACATGGAAAACTGGCTAGTTGATTATTCAATTAAAAACCAAGATATTGAAGAATCATTGCACAACATTTCTATTGATCTAAGGGACTCGGAATTTGAACTCTTCAATATAAAAATCCGGCATGAAATAAATGTGGCACCAATGAGGAGCTACATCGAGGAGTGGTTCAAAAAGGTTGTTGACAATCTTACCAATTAAGAGAAAAGGATGATTGAGATGGTTCTTGTAAGTTTTGAGGAAATCCATAAAAGGACATCAACGAGAAAGTGAAAAACCCTGAGATCCCATAATAGTAAGTTTTTACTGATCACATATTTTTATCTTTATCAAGATCTTCATCCAGTTACTCTAGATCTTTAAATAGAAAGGTTTGCCCGAAGACTCATATTTTTCTTTTTTCTTCTTTCCACACCTTGTTACATTCCATCACCCACTTTATTCTTTCTATGAACTTCATTCTTAAACATATTTTCTTTATGGCCCATGGGAGCCCCAATCCCAGTCATTATGATAAACACATTTTAATTCCAGAGAATATGTATTGAACTATATATTTTTTAGAAATTACAAGAGAACTATTTTGGGAACAATCTCGATTGTACTTTGTAACCTAGTTTTTATGAATATAAATTATTTGAGGTTGATCTATCATTATCTTCATTTGAGCTACCCATGTATCACTCTGTCAAAGTTCTCTTATTCATGCACATCATTTTCTTGTAATTTGTATGTGATCATAAATATTTATCCCTACAATGATGGATTGAGGAATTTTGTTAATTTGCTTGAAATGTATGAATGTGTGTGTTTCCTGGTCCATTCTAAAAAATTCTCTTTTTAAAAAAAAAAATAAATAAATAAATTGTTTTTTGTTATATCTATTTTTCTTTCTGTTGACAGACTTCTCATAAAAGTCCCACATTTTATAAATATCGAACAGAGGAGTACCGCCTCTATAAAAATTCAAGAGTATTTTCATCCTCGTGAGGTTGCTATTTCAGTCCTGATAGATTCAAGCATCAACAAGAACCTCATTACTATAGTGACTACGCATAGTTACAATTTGGCACCATGCATAGTGGAGGGAAGGCCTCAACAGGAAATAAAGGAAATAACCACCTAATGTATGCAATAGTTAATAATTGTTACATTGACCATCAATCCACTATGGTGGAGTCATGAGGTAAGATAAACAATGTCAAAATTAAAATCATGTTTGATTATGGTGCAATAGATAGTTTCATTTCATGATATGGATTATAAAAATGTAGATTGGAAGCCAATGATCACAACAAATTTAAATAGGTCAAGAAATATTATGGGGTAAAGAGAGAAACATGAACGAGTGTTGAGAAATGTTTATGTACCTAGGGGTGTGTACAACTAGGTTAAAAGTGTGTATCACTCCCCTAGGGACTTATGATCTAACTATTGGTATGGACTTACTAGAAGCTCATCGATATTTTCTAGACTATTTTGAGAAGAGAGTGTTGTGTTAAGATGATGAGGGAAGTTCAATTGACATCCATGGTATTAAGAGAAAGTTGTCTCTATGTTTCATCTAGAAAATGAAAGATAAATGTTGCATGAGGAAAGTATGTTAGTTGTATGTAGTAGAGGTGATCAGTGATGGAAATGAACCCTATTTATATAAGTACACATTTTTATCAGAATTCAATAATGTTTTTCCCAAAGAGTTGCTATGGTTACCTCCTAAGAGAGAACTTGATTTCACTATCAATCTAAAACTTGGTGGTGAGACATTCTCTAAGACACCTTAAAGGATGATGTTTCTAGAAATTCATGATTTGCAGATGCATCTGAAGGAATTATTGGACTTGGTCTCATTAGGCCTAATGTTTTTATTGTGGTACACCAATAATATTTTTAAGAATAAAGATAGTTCCTTGCAATTATGCATATATTACAAAGATTTGAACTAAGCCATAATGAAGAATGGTTACTCAATACCTCATATATATGAAAAGGAGCATCGATTTTCTTAAAAAACGATCTACGATTAGGTTATCTTCGGTGAAGGATTAAGGAAGGTGAAATTTTGAAGACATCCTTCCATATTCAGTTTGGGAACTATGAGTTCATAGTGGTACCATTTCTTTTGACCAATGCACCAATTGTACTCATGAACTTCATGAATGGTGTATTATGAAAGTACTTAGACTTATTTGTGTATGTCTTTCTAGATGATATTATTGTCTATTTTAGGAATGAAAGGGAACCCAATGAGCAAATTTCCTTATGTGTTATCATGCTTAAAATAAAACAAATTGTATGGAAAATTGTTGGAATGTTCTTTCATTCATAAAGAAATTCACTATATTGGTCATATGATTTCAAGGGAAAGGATTTTGGTGGACCTAGAAAAGGTGAAGTCCACAATGGATTGTCCAGTGAAAAAAACATTTCATGAGGTGTAAAGCTTCATGGGGCTAGCCAAATATTATCAAAGTTTTATCAAGAGATTCTCAAAGATTGTGAAACTGATCACTACTTTGTAGAGTAAGGGGAACAAGTATGAGTGGAATAAATAATGTGATGTCACATTCATTGATATCAAGAGATTACTCACCGGTGTGTCAATCCTATGAGTGCTTGATATGGATAAAGGTTTCACAATATGCATGGATACTTCAAATAAATGGTCAGGTTCTATGTTAATGCATGATGAGGGATTGGCAACATATGAATCTTGGAACATGTCACAAAATGAGAAGATTTATGTTATGCATGATTTAGAATTGGTAGTTGTGATGTTATATCTAAATATTTGGAGGAATTGTATTATTGGGAAAATCTTTGAATCTTTGAGCTTAAAACAAATTATTAATATTGAAGCATTTATTCACTCAAATGGACCTAAATTCCATGTAGAGGTGATGGAGTGAATTCATGAGTGATTACTTTGGAATTTCATACATCAAGAGAAATGAGAATGTGTTGGTCGATGCATTGAGAAGAAGTCCATGGATATTCTCCCTAGTTATCTTAAAGGTCAATTTGAGGGAGCAAGTGTTGGGACAATTTCTTGGAGATAGTTCATATTTGAAGGTTACTTTTGTTAGCTCTCAAATGTTATTTAAAAAATTTTAAGCATCTTCATCATTTCATGCTAAATTTTCATTTTCTTTGATCTTTTGCCCAATGTTATAATCCTCAAATTTTCCATTTAGCCTTGACAAGTTTTCATTGATCACTTTTTTCCCATTCATCTTCTGTCAAAAGGATCCTATGGTCTTTGTTTTACTGACCTGCATTCCAAAAAGAAATATAATTATTTTTATTTAGCTTGAAACCCTATCTTTTGTGTTTTATATTTTCAAATAAAGATATAAATTTTTTATTTGTTAATTTTGCCAAAAAAAGGGTGTGAGGTCTAGGGTTCTAATCCTAAGTCTAGCCTATTGACCAAATCATCTAACATATGCCAAATTCCAAGTCCACGTGTCAATTCTAAGTCAACACATAAGCTAAACAAGCCAAGCACCAACACCACACTCCACATGCCTCATTGAAATGCTATGAGAGAATCGACATACATAAAGGTCGCTAATTCTAAGATCCCAATGTATGTGGGATTATGATTTTGAGCATATATAAAAAATAACACACAGGCTGCCAGGTGCACACGATTTTGCAGGTGTCAAGGTGTAGCAAGGTCGTAGTTTCCATTGTTTACAGATGGTGTTATGTTATCTCAAGAACACCAAGCCATGACATGGAAATAGAAACGTAGCACCAGAAGGATCATGTACAAGTCAACAAAGGAGCTCTCTGCAACATTTTGTGAATATTGGAATGCATAGAAAGGGTCAATGCTTGTAGTTGGTGTTCCGATTGAGAATCCATAGACAATTGTTTCTCTGGAGGTTACTTCTGGCCTTGGAAGCAACCCACAAGCAGCAATGAAGATGAGAACAATAATTGGTGTTCCACCCTCTTTGAATCCTCCATTAGGGGCATGGTTTTCTCCCTAGGCCGCATGTTTGTTTATCAATATTCTGCTATACTAGGAAAATTTTTAGCGTCCTAGAAATCAATTGATTTAAATGATGTCAATATTGATAAATTTAACTCTGACCTAGCTACTCATCACAGTGATGTAAGAATGCTAGTAAAATTGTCTTTTCAAGTCACAGAGAGAAAAGGTTGGAAATATGATGATTGGATGCAAATCTAAATACCCTTGATACAAAAGATGGTTTATAGTGGGATAGTGTTGAAATGAAGCATAAATATGGAATATGGTTATCAAAACACTAGCCATAGAAATTATGTAGTCAACATCAGTCAAAGTATTCTACAAAAGCTTGGTCACACTTACCTTTATTATACTATGTCTTTTCCTAAAGAAATAAGAACATGTATATGAAGACTTGTGTAGCAGACCCTCTCCAGTAGTAAGATGGCATCAAAATGTTGTATAGTGTAAATGTACATGCTAATACTTCAATGAATCTTCAAATATATATACATAGTGATATGGAAAATCAAGTAAAGATGCAATGGTATGAATGTTGAGTAGTATCATTAGATTTGGAAGAAACATCCTGGGTTCATAAATCATCGAAGATATCAAACTACAACTCAGAGTTCAACCAAAGTTTCAAGTAGCTCTGTCCAAATTGCCTTCTTCAACTGTTTGTAGCATTTGTCAACTGTTTTTCACTTACATTACTGCAAACAAGGGATTTACCAACGAGGAAGAAAGCATGTCCTAATTGAGCTCTATTTTTGGTTGAAGAAGAGGAGGTATGAGTTCCTAGCTGTCAAATGAAGCTTCTACAAGTAATATTCAGCCTCTAGCACATAGATAAAACTGTTGATGACCACATATCTTGATAGAGTTTGACTCCTTGAAGATAAGGTCTACATCCTATTTTTTTGTAATTAGATATGATCATAGGTTATTTTTGGTTTTTAGATCCTTCTTCATAGGATCTTAGTTATCAATGTAAAGGCTATAAATCCAATGATCACAATGGTGAAGGGGGTTTCGACTTTGGATATTTGGCTATTATTCATGTATGAGAGACATTTTGGAAAACACATTGAAATAGAAGCTTCTTTCACTGTAAATTGTTCAAACTTCCATCTTCTATCTTTTCCATGCTTATGAGTAAATGTTTTATGCATTTGTCTATGTTTATATAATGAAAGATAACTGGCATCTTATCTCTTCATTGATAGACTAAGCTCATAAGTATTTATGTCTGTGATAGTTTGTCATTCACATATGCCCATGTGTGTGTTTCTACTAATATGATAATAATTCTTCATACATTCACATCTTGATTAAACTTTCTGAACAAGTATAGTTGAAATCCTTTTATGTTTGAGTGTATCCATGTGTATTTTGAGTTAATGAGAGTGTATCAAATCATCCAGCTTGATCCAGTTTATAAATCATTGAGTATTTGATTAAGTTACCAATATCATTCCATTTAAAGTCAGGGGAATACTCTTTGAGTGATAACAAAATGGCATCGTTGCTAGGGAACGAAAGTGAAGTATAGTTTCCCTGGGAGAACGACACAAATCCGACTCTTGATGGAAGACAAGAGAAGGACATAAAGATTGACTGTAATCATATGCCTATCAAATCCACAATCAATGACTCCACTGGGGAGGATCTGGTTGACAGAAAGATGAAAGGGTATAAGGGAAAATCCAGGTATTAGTTTACGAGATTTCTTCATGAACTGTTGTTGTTCTTTATCATCTCTTTTCTTCTTTTCTCTTCACATGTAAAGAGGATCATCTTGTGTTTTGTTTATTCAGATGATCATCAACCTACCTTTATATATCCATCCTTAGAAGAGGAAATTTTGCAATCTCCTTATTTTATTGATGTTGATCTCATATCTTTACCCCAACCTATTCATAAGGATGTTTTTTGTATTCAAATTCCTTCCAACTTTGATCATCCATGTAACCTTGAGCATATTGAGACCGTTTCAAAACCTTATTAGAACTTTGTACCTTTTGTCATTATTTTTTAGCCTTTCCATAAACTTGTTTATCCTCATGATCATCCCACTGCTTTTCAAACTTAAATCAAAATGAAGTTGTTTAAACCTTTGAGGCTGACATATCCCCTTCATCCTTATCCTCTTGATTACCTTGAATATCTTCCTCAGTTTTCTATAGAGGATCATGTCACAACAGAGAGGCATTTGGGGACTTTTGAAAACTTTGTTGATCAATTTGAGATTATACATGATGATGTTGTTATGAGGTTGTTCTCCAAATATTTATTTAAGATGTTGTAGTATGGTTTAAAAATTTGTGGGCTGATTCAATTGGTTCTTGGATCGAGTTGTCTAAAGCTTTTTCAAATCATTTCGGTGAGAAAAAATATTTTGATTCATACCTCACTGATTTTTATTCCTTGAGGAGAGAGGAGGGAGAAGGTTTGTCTATCTTTAACAGAATATTTTATAACATTTATCATAGCATGCCATTGGAGATCCGACCTACTGAGATTACTGCCATGGTATACTATGTTATGGCGCAATATTCAAGGCTTGTCCTTATCTTGTTAGAAAGGAAATCATCATATTTAAGACAATTGTTTGAGTATGTAGAAAAACTTGAGGATAATATCCGTGCTTCTAAGAGAATTCAAGATCCCTCTTACTTTGAAGATCTACATGCACGAGAGCAAGGAAGCTGTCAGTGTGTTTCAGTTTTTGAGAAATAAGATAGTGAGTATGAAGCAGATCTTGAACAAAAGAAAGAGTGTGAGTATATGTCAGATTGGGAATCAAATTCCCCAGTGTTTGCAGATTTTTCTATTGATAGGCATGCATGTCAATTTCATGAGCATTTTTCAAACAATTTTGAGGATGAGATAGTTGATGATTGCATTGACAACTATATGTTATTAGTCGATCATAATAAATGTGATTTAAACCCTTTTTTATCATCATCTTGTGATCATGATTTTGAAGAGAGAGTTGTTTCCACTGATGATCAATATTTGATCTCAAGAGAACTAGAGAGTCATATGTTTGCATGTAGAGAGGCATTCATGGATGAGTCATTCATCGATCAATATGTTTCTAATCTTGGTTTCAAGGATTCAATTGCAGCCTTGATGGAGTTATATGGTTCATAGTAAGTGAAAATTTCATATTTCTTTTACTCATCACCACTTCCAGGTGAGTCTTATTTTCTGAAGGATCTATTATCATTGTTGTTACATCACATACATCATCTATTTATCAATGGTATGGATGAAATCTTTTTAGTTTTGAAGCTACTTTAATTTTTTTTATGGAAGTTTGCCTTTACTTTACCAAGTTGTAGATCTGGTTAGAGTAGGGCAGTGTAGGAAATAATCTCACTTCCCGAGCATGTGATTTATTTCAAGATTTTCAGAAGTAGTAGTTAGTTTGTTGGAATAAAGGCAAGTTTTGAAGATGTTCAGAGAATGGTTGACTATTGACTCCATAGCCCAATGGAAAGGCCACTGAAACTGCTAGGTTCTTGGATCCTTGCAGGGAGGTCTCCATACTAGTTGGAGCCATATGTTAGTGCTCAAATGTCCTTTTAAATTTTTTAAGCGTCTTCATCATTTCATGCTAAATTTTCATTTTATTTGATCTTTTGCCCATTATTATAATCCTCGAATTTTCCATTTAGCCCTGACAATTTTTCATTGATCACTTTTTCCCCATTCATCTTCTGTCAAAAAGATCCTATGGTCTTCGTCTTCTTGACCTACATTCCAAAAATAAATATAATTATTGTTATTTAGCTTGAAACCCTAGATTTTGTGTTTTATATTTGCAAATAAAAGTAGGTTTTTTTTATTTGTTAATTTTGCCAAAAAAAGGATGTGTGTTCGATTGTTCTAATCCTAAGTCTAGCGTATCAACCAAATCATCTAGCATATGCCAAATTCCAAGTCCACATGTCAAGTCTAAGTCAACACATAAGCTAAACAAGCCAAGCTCCAACACCACACTCCACATGCCTCATTGAAATGCTATGAGAAAAATGAGAGATATAAAGGCCACTAGTTTTAAGATTCCAATGTATGTGGGATTGTGCTTTTGAGCATATATAAAAAATAACACACAGGCAACCAGGTACACATGATTTTGTAGGTGTCAAGGTGTAGCAAATTCATAGTTTCCAATGTTTACATATGGTGTTATGTTATATTAAGAACACCAAGCCATGACATGGAAATAGAAGCATTGCACTAGGAGGATCATGTACAAGTCGATGGAGGAGCTCTATGCAAGATTTGGCGAATACTAGAACACAGAGAAAGGGTCAATGCTTGTAGTTGGTGTTCCAATTGAGAATCCATTGACAATTGTGTTTTGGGAAGTTACTTGTGGCCTTGGAAGAAACCCATAAACAACAGTGAATATGAGAACATTAATTGGTGTTCCACCCTCTTTGAATCCTCCACCAGGGACTGATTTTGCTCCCTACGCCGCATGTTTGTTTATCAATATTCTGCTACACCAGGAAATTTGTCAGTGTCCCAAACATTAGTTGATTTAAATGATGTAAATATTGATAAATTTAACACTGACCTAGCTACTCATCACAGTGATGTAATAATGCTAGTAAAATTGTATTTCAAGTCATTGAGAGAAGAGGTTGGAAATATGATGATTGGATGAAAATATAAATACCCTTGATACAAAAGATGATTTTATAGTGGAATAGTGTTGAAATGAAGCACATATATAGAATATGGTTATGAAAACAATAGACATAGCAATTATGCAGTCAACATTAGTCAGAGTATTCTATAGGAGCTCAGTCACTCTTACCTTGCTTATACTTCGTTTTTGCTTAAAGAAATAAGAGTATGTATATGAAGAATTGGGTAGAAGACCCTCTCCAACAGAAAGATGACATCAAAGTCCTATATAATGTAAATGTATATGCTAATCCTTCAATGAATCTTCAAATATATTGTAACAACCAAATAATTCTAAACAGTATTTTATTTCCATAAACAATTTATTTAATAACTGAAAACATTAACTTCATAGCATACTATTGATTTTCGTTACAGCAACATCAGTAATTTAGATTTATCCAGATTAATGGTTCATAGCAGAATGAAATAATTGCATAATTTAACAGGTTACCTGGTTCTGATGCTAATTCCCGTTGCCAGATGCCTTGCCGTTGCTCTCTTGCTACCTGCTCCACAGTCCCGTCCTACTGCAAACACAGAAAAACTGCCCAAAACTAATGTCCACCCTGCCAACTAGGAAAACGACCTAGCTCCAGGATATCTACGGATATCCTGGCCCCCGTGCCCAAAACCTCTAGCAACGCAGTGGCTCAACTGATCAAAATCATAGTCCAGAACACTTTGTTCCTTGCTCACAGCAAGCCAACAGTCCATAAAATATCACAGGCTCACAGCCAATATGCAGAATCTCTACTCACGGCGAAACACAGCCGTCCCCAGCATCCATTCCGTCCCCTCCCGTCGAATGGTGCTCTCATCCCCCTCTTTCCACCCTTATTCCTCCCGACCGCCTCATGCATTTACTCTCCCAACCACCCTCCATACTCCTTCCATAAATGTTTTATCTTCTCGGGATTTCTGGCTTCTTGCCCTGGATACGCAACCATTTTATATCATTTTCATTGATCCTTTAAATTATATTTCTCAGGTCTTTAAATGTGATCTATAATTAAATTATTACTTGGTTAACCATAATTACTTTCCTTAATTAATTTTACTTTATTATCCTTAAACATTTATTTAATTAGGGTCGTTACATATATATATACATAGTGATATGGAAAATCAAGCAAAGATGCAATGATATGAATGCTGAGTAGTATCATTGTATTTGGAAGCAACATCTTGGGTTCATAAATCATCGAAGATATCAAACTACAAGTTAGAGTTCAACCAAAGATTCAAGTAGCTCTGTCCAAATTGCGTTCTTCAGTTGTTTGTAGTATTTGTCAATTATTTTGCACTTACAATGCTACAAACAAGGGATTTTCCAATGAGGAAGTAAACATGTCCTAATTGAGCTCTATTTTTTGTTGAAGAAAAGGAGGTATGAGTTCCCAGCTGTCAAATAAAGCTTCTACAAGGTATATTCATCCTCCAACACACAGAGAAACCTGTCGAAGACCATAGATCTTGATAGAGTTTGACTGCTTGAAGATAGGGTTTACATCCTATTATTTTGTAATTAGATATGATCATAGGCTATTCTTGGCTTTTTTATCCTTCTTCATAGGATCTTAGTTATCAATGTAAAGGCTCTAAATCTAATGATCACAATGGTGAAGGTGGGTTAGACTTTGGAGATTTGGTTATTATTCATATATGAGAGACATTTTGGAAAACATATTGAAATAGAAGCTTCTTTCACTGTAAATTGTTCAGTCTTCCATATTTTATATTTTCCATGATTATGAGTAAATGTTTTATGAATTTGTCTATATTTATCTAATGATGGATAATTGTCATCTTATCTCATCTTTGATAGACTAAGATCATAAGTATTTCTGCCTGTTATAGTTGGTCATTCACATATGCCCATGTGTGTGTTTCTACTAATGTGGTAAGCATTCTTCATACATTCACATCTTTATTAAACTTTCTGAACAAGTATAGTTGAATGCCTTTTATGTTTGAGTGTATCCATTTGTATTTTGAGTGAATGAGAGCATATCAAGTCATCCAACTTGATCCAATTTATACATTATTGAGTATTTTATTAAGTTACCAAGCTCGTTCTCTTTAGAGTCAAGAAAAAACACTTGGAGTGATAACAACTTCAACACTTCAAAATGAGAGGCAGTCAGAACCTAAATTTGAAGAATATTTCCTTTAAGTGGATGGATTCTTGACATTTCAAGGGAGGATGTACATTCCCAATGAAAAGGATGTTCGAAGCACTAGCACTGAGGAAGCCAATAGATTTTATTATGTGTATCCTGGTGTGAAGAAGATGTATGTAGACATGAAGAAGAGCTTCTTTTATGTTATAAAAACTGGATCACCAAGGAATAAAATAAAACAAATGTGGAAATAAAACACAAAAGATACACAATACAATAGAGACAAAGATATACATGGTTCACCTAGTGTGGGATAAGTCCACTAGAGAAATTTCCAGGTCCTTCCTTTATTATTATCCAAAAAATGATGGGATACAACCTACAACAAACTCAATGTAACCTCCTCTTCTTTATTTCATAGCATCCTCTCTCAAAATAAAATATTTGCTATATTACATAGATGCAATACATTTCCCTCATAAAAGAGGGTTCCTTATAATGAAAAAAACCCTAACATAACTTGTACCGTTAGATCTGGGACGTTTTAATGAATAGTCCATATTTACAATCAAATTACAATATATATTTACAAGGAAAATTTTCCTTCGGGGCCCCACTTTCCCCTGGACCCCCTAGCCAAAGGGATATCCCCCCCAGACCTCGTAGGGGGGGTTACCCCCACCTTGCACTATGCCACATGGATGAGTGTATATTATTTTGGGTCTAAAGTCTTCATGGAGTATAAACACAGCTGAAAACAAAGACCTATGAATCAGGAAGATAATCAGGCTCCACAACCAACAATCTCACACTTGGAGACTGATCTCAACAACTGCATCATTGTTGTATCTACCAGACTATGAACCTTCTTGGACCTGGAAAATTTCTCGTCTTCACCTTGATGCTTGAAGACTAACTTAAACTGAGAAAGAACTCAGTTTCTCCCTAGTTACTCCCTTTGTTAACATGTCTGCAGGATTCTGGCTAGTGTGTATCTTTTCCAACTTCAAATGTCCATCTTCCAAGACATATCGTATGAAATGGCACCTCAGATGTATATGCTTAATATTCAAATGGAAGGCTAAGTTCTTTGAAATATGAATGACACTCTCACTGTCATGGTACAACCTATTATTATCGTGCTTCTTTCCCAATTCCTCCATAAACCTCTGTAACCAAATCATTTCTTTACTAGCCTCTGTAGAAACATCATACTCTGATTCTATTGTTGAAAGTGCAAAAACCTTTTTTAGTTTCAAAATTCAACTTACTGATGTTCCACCTATAGTAAAAACATATCCTGTGGTGCAAACGATCACATACATCAAGATGCCAATTACTGATGAATAATGGACCCTGGACATGTATTCTATCTCCTCTTGTGTCTTTGGACACATTTCCTTAGTTAATTTTAAATGTATGGAAAAAGGTGTACTAATTGGTTTTTCATTCTACATTATAAACCTCTCCAACACCTTCTCTATGTACTCACCCTGAGACAATGACAATTTATGATTTTTCCTGTCTCTTGTTATTCTCATACCAAGGATTTTCTTTGCAACACCCAAGTCCTTCATTGCAAATGAATTAGATAATTTCTTCTTGAGCACATTTATATCCTGCATATTAGACCCTGCAACAAGCATATCATCTACATACAATAGCAAGATAATATAGCTTCCATTTTCTAGCTTTTTAAAATAAACACAGTGATCATAATGACATATACTATAACCTTGTTTTGTCATAAACCTGTCAAATTTAAAATACCACTTCCTTGGAGCTTTCTTTAGGCCATACGAGCTCTTCTTCAACCTGCATACCAAATTCTCCTTCCCTTTGACCTCATACCCTTGTGGTTGTTGCATATAAATCTCTTCCTCCAAATCCCCATGGAGAAAAGTTGTTTTTACATCTAAATGTTCAAGATGCAAATCTTCTACTGCCACAAGACTTAAAATAGTCCTAATTGAAGTAATTTTAACAAAAATAGAAAATATTTCATCAAAATCTATACCTTTATTTTGTGCAAACCCCTTTACAACAAGTCTAGCCTTGTACCTCTTTTTTCCTCCATCTTCTTCCTTCAACTTGTAAACCCATTTATTCTGCAATGATCTTTTTCCTATAGGCAATTGAACCAAGTCCCAAGTATGGTTATTTACCAAGGAATCCATTTTCTCTTTCACACCTTGCTACCACTTCTTTTTGGTGTCTACCTGCATTGCCTCTTCATAACATTCTGGTTCACCAGAATAAGTCAATGATAAATAATACAATGAAGGAGAGTATCGTTCAGGGGGTCTACTTAACCTAGTAGATCTTCTAACAACACTTGCAAGAGTTTGAGGTACTTGTTTCTCCTGTTGTTGTACATTTTGATTTTCTGGCTCCTTTGGAATTTATTTTTTAGTGATCTCATCAAGCACTGTGTATTTTGGTTTTTCTTTTTCCTCTTTCTTTCCCTACAACTGACCTTTTACATGACCTTCTCATTAAATGTTACATATCTACTTCTAATGATTTTGTTATTTTCATAATCCCATAAGCGATAACCAAACTCATTAACACTGTATCCAATAAAGGTACACTTCTTAGATTTTACCTCAATCTTTGTTCTATATTATTTATTAATATGGACAAATTCTTCACAACTGAAAGTCTTCAAAAAAGAACAGTTTACCTTTTTACCTGTCCATGCCTCCTCTAGAATTCTACCATCCAAAGAGCTTGAAGGTCCTCTGTTTATTAAGTAAAGTCACTAAACAATAGTATCTATATCATCTACCTAGAACTGTAAGGGAAAACCAACATGCAATATCATACTCCTTGCACGCTCCATGATTGTCCTGTTCATCCTTTCTAACACACCATTTTATTGTGGTGTTCTTGGAACTGTCTCCTCTCTACGAATCCCATGGTATGAACAATAATCATCAAACTACTTGCTGCAATATTAACATCCATTATCTAATCTGAGACACTTCAACCTTTTTCCTATCTCATTCTCAACCAAAGCTTTCAATTTCTTAAAAGTATCAAAAACATCATATTTTTGTCAAATGCAATAAACCCAAGGTTTTCTAGTTGGATCATCAATAAAAGTAACATAATAATGAGATCCACCAAGAGATGATACCTGAGCTAGTCCCCATACATTTGTATGCACAAGCTCTAACCTTTCACTCTTCTTTTGTTTTTCGAATTTGATAAATCTAACTCTCTTTTGTTTTCCATAAACAAAATGCTCACATAAGTCCAAATCAATTTGTTTAAGATCTGACAAAAAAATTATTTTGTGAAGTATCTGCATCCCCTTCTCACTCATGTTTCCAAGCCTATGATTCCACAATGTTCTATCCTCTCATGTAGAATCTAAAGAGATAGACGATTTAGTATTACCAATACATACATGCAATGTACCTACCTTCTCTCCTTTTGCTATCACCAATGATCCTTTGGTGACCTTCCACACCTTATCTGTAAATATGGATATACAACCTTCACTTGCCAATTGTCCTATTGAAATTATATTTTTCCTTAGATCTGGAACATGTCTTACCTCTTTAAACAACCATTGGTTTCCATTTCTTTTCTTTATTTCTACCTTTACCATTACAACAATTTTTCATGGTGCATCATCGCCCAAATGAACCTGTCCAAAATCACCTTAAACATAATATAGAAAATGTTTCCTATGGGGTGTGGCATGAAATGAATCTGAATCTACCACCCAAGACTCATAGATATTATCTATAGAAAGAATCAAATAATCTTGTAACACATCACCTATTACATTTTCTTCCTGATTTTTCTCTTGTTGTCCATCTCTTTGTTTCTTTGGAGCTCTGCAGTATTTCTTCAGATGTCCTTTCTTCCCACAATTCCAACACTCTATATTTCCAAGTCTGGATTTGGATATGACCTTCCTATAATTCCCGTGGTTCCCTAAGATGTTTCCTCTATCCTTTTGTCATCCTCTGTTCTCCATGTTCAATGCATTACCTGATGTCTCACATGTGATTTTCCATCAAAATTCCTCACTAAGGATAACATGAACAACATCATCAAATTTTAAAGTATTTGAACCTAAGATAGAGTTACTTAAAGCCATGACCAAGATGTTCCAACTTTCTGGCAATGAGTATAAGATTTGAAGAGCCTTGACCTCATCATCAAAGTCCACTTTTACAAAAATTAGTTGATTAGTAACCATATTAAATTCATTTAAATGATCTACAATAGACCAACCTTCTGACATATTCATATTAAATAATATCTTCATTAGAAATACCTTATTGGATGTTGAGGGTTTTTCATACAATTTAGCCAATGCTTCCATCAAATCCTTTGTTGTCTTTTATTTCAAAATATTGAAATCCCCCGATGCTGCCAAGTTTAGTCGTATTGTTCCTAGAGCCTTTCTGTCAAGAATCTCCCATTCTTCATCCTTCATAGTCATCAGATTATTTACTATTCCACCTAATGGTGGGAATAGATCCTTTTAATATAAATAATCTTCCATTTTCATATTCCATAATTGGTAGTTTTGGCCGTTAAATTTCTCAACCCTAAACTTTCCATCTTTTGCCATTTCTCCCACTCGAACTAGGAACCCTCTTTTCCTGCGAGTTACCTTCATCCTTCATAGTCATTAACTTCTTTTTTATTCCACCCAATGGTAGGAATAGATCCTTCTGATATAAATAATCTTCCATCTGCATTTTCCATAATTGATAGTTTTGGTCGTTAAATTTCTCGACCCTAAACTTTCCATCTTCCACCATTACTTCCACTCGAACCAGGAACCCTCTTTTCCTGTGCATTACCTTTCGCTCTAATACCAGTTGTTAGAAAAATAGGATCACGGAGAAATAAAATAAAACAAATGCAGAAATGAAACACATAAGATACATAATACAATAGAGAGACAAATATACGTGGTTCACCCAATGTGGGCTACGTCCATGAAAGAAATTGTTAGGTCCTTCCTTTATTATTATCCAACAAATGAAGGGATACAACCTACAAAAAACACGTTGTAACTTCCTCTTCTTTCTCTCATAGTCTCCTCTCTCAGAATACAATATTCACTATATTCCATAGCCACAATACATTTCCCTCATAAAAGAGGGTTGCCTTCTAGTGAAAAAAACCCTAACATAACTTCTACCATTAGGTTTGCAACCTTATAATGAATGGTCCATATTTACAATGAAATTGAAATATACATTTAGATGGAATTTTTTCCTTCGAGGGCTCATTTTCCCCCAGACCCCCCAATTAGGGGGATAGCGCACCCGGACCCCACAGGGGGGTTAGCCCCTTCCCCCCCCATGCACTCCCCCACATGGATGAGTGTAAATTCTTCTAGGTGTAAAGTCTCCATGGGGTATAAACACAGTTGAAAACAAAGACCTCTGAATTAGGAAGATAATCAGGCTCCACAACCAACATTTTAGGTATGCATGAAATGTGATGTAGTCTAATTTTTCAGTAAATGTCTTGAGTATCAACAAGTAAAGGTCATTCATCACCACTCAACATGAATCTTACAATTACATGACATTTCTATGTTCAAATCGAAATTCATTTCATATGGAATGTGTGAATCAGGTTATGGAATAAATTCTTAGGATGTATGTTATAGATAACCAAGTCCATTGGGAAAAGAACCTACCTTTGGTGGAGTGTTCTTAAAATAATATTTATCATATCTCAATCGAAATGCCTCGTTATCAATATTTGTATGGAAGGTCATGTAGGACATCATTGAGTTGGGATAGGTTAGAGGACCAAGTAAAAATAGAAATGGAATTGATTCAAGATATGGAGTAACTGGTGATTCATATTAGATAATGGTTAAGGGAAGCACAACATAGATAGAAAATATATGTTGATGCACATAAGCTGACCAAAGTTATAAAGTAGGAGATTATGTTTTTATTCATAACATGCGTAATAATAAAAGCATGAATGGTTTGGAAAGAGGGAAAATTTGTCACTCTTATTTATAGGGTTGTTTACTATTCCGGAAAGAAGTAAACTAGTTTCCCATTGTCTTGTACTTCCATCCCACTTGCATAAAAATCATGATTTTTTTCACGTATCTATATTATAACATTATGTTGCTAAGAAATCTCACAAATTTCACTTGAAGAAATTGCAAGTCATGTACATGGGAACAATTTTGGTCGAACCATTATGCATATTAGACCATTGTTCATACACCACTTGATGGATTGGGTTAAGGTCCAATTGGAAAAGTATAGCCTAGGATCTACTACTTGGGATTAGGGAACATTTTATGGGCTATATATCGCCCATGGGATAATTTTCTATGCTTTTCAGGAAAAAAAGATTCACAAATGCTGATTTTTTCTGAAAGTCATTCACCCAAATTCTATGGAATAAAATTATTTTACCTTAAAAATAGCCCAAATTTTAAAGAAAATATATAAAATCCTTAGAAGTTTGAACATTTTTACAAAAATACCAGCAAACATTTTATAGTTTGCATATTAAGGACTAGTAATATTCACCAAGGCTTCTAAATTGTGAGATAAATTTACATCCTTAAAATTATTCTTGGTTGGGTGGAAACAAAGACCATGCATAGAGATCACCCCACACTTTTTTTTACTATAAATTTATTTGATTAATAATGATTAATAATGAATATTGCGTGATTTACTTTTAACATACAAGTTTTAAATGAATGGATCCCAATCAAACTCTTATTTTGAAAAGACGGTTTGCCCAATGCTAATTATTTATTTATTATTACAATATCTCATCCTAGAGGCTTCCAACATTGTTCTCAAAATGGTGAGAAACATCCAAAGATCATTCCTCTGGGCTGGTACCAAAGAGAGAAAAAAATGGGCCTAGTTTCATGGAACTCCATTTGTAAGCCAAATTTAGCAAAAGCTACACCAAATCATTTTTTGCAGGTACAAAAGATTGAAGACAACAAATTTTGGATTATTCATCGGAAATACTTCTCACGCCTCATAACTATTTGGAATGGAAGCCAAAAAAAATTCTTCTGCTAAGATGCAAAGGCTTATACCGAATAACCATGGCAATGGAAGTAGATCCTGATTTTGTCGATGAGAAAAATGACTTTCTCAATAGACAAGATATGGCCATAGGAAGTATCAACATGTTTGTTTCTCCCGAACTTTTCCATCAAGTATATAAAGAATCACAAGGATTAAATCCAAATGAATTATGGACCAGATTGGAGGTTCTATTTGGGAATAAATAATATTGTGAATATTTCATGCAGGAGGTCGAATAGATATAGCCAGAAGAGAATCCATCAGAATATCAAGCCTCTTATTATGAACAGTCTTCTACAAAAGTTTTTGCAGAAATTAGTATTCCAATAATTGAAGATGATGTCTACTCCATTTCAGATTTATTTTCTAAAATTCATGTGGAAGATATATGGCACGCATATGAGGAGTCACATGAAGACACTTTTGCGTGCACCATGGATGCATATCAGGAGACAAAAAGGGAGCCACGCACATCAGACGACATTCTGATATTTTTTGAGAAAAAATTGCATAAACAAATTGGATATTTGAATTCCTCTAGGGAAAATGTCCAATTTCAAGAAAAAAAAAATCGTGCGAAACAGAGTCCAGAAAGTGAAGTAATGATCGTTTTAAAATCAACAAAATTTCAACATTTTTCTAGAAAAGGTCGTAAGGTTTTCAAAATTTCATCCAAATTTTATTTGGATATTATTCATTACAAGAATATAAAGTGGATATGTGTGGAAATATCAATGATGCATATACTTCATTAGATCCATGTAGACATCTACATCTTCAACAAAATCTTCAAAGAGAACAAACTTGCACAGTTGTGAGGTCTTCTTGGAGTGAAGGACATGGTTTCTTAGCAACTGCCTTTTGTTCCTTATCATTTTTTATTTTATGCATTGTAATTTGAGGGGGGGTTTTGTTCCCATGAGGTTTTTCCTCTTTCCTCATTTAGTTCAGTGTATCTTTTGTATTTGGGTACCTAACATGGCCTCATAGCTGTGACCCATTCTTTATTTTCACCATAGTGATGTTCAAGGAGCGTGTTGGAGTTACTTCACATACACCTAGGATTTATTTTTCCTAAGGTTATTCCTTGTTTATTAGTCATAATTAGTCATTATCTAGTCTCCTATATTTTAGGGGAGAATATTTCACCTGGAGAATATTCTCTTTCAATTGACACTTTAGTTTGATTAGTTGAGTTGAGTTTAGATGTTGCATTGGTTTTGTCACCATGCAACATTGGGATCATCACCAACTCACTAATCTTTGTTCAGTCAGTTAACTTAAGATTAGTTGACTAGTTAACTCAGCTAGGTGGCAGTTCACTCCCATAACTGCCTGAGAAACTAGACTATGTGGAAGTTTACTCTTATAACTGTTGGTGTGTGTCCATATCAATCTAAGAAACCACTATGGATCATGTGGGCCTAATGGTTAATAACATGTGTTTCCTCTTAATAGGTCACAGGTTCAAATCTAGAGGGGGGTAGGGTATGTATACCTTCGTAGACTTTACTAGTCAAATCGCTGGGCGGAGGGGGGTCCCTTGTCCCACAAACAAGGGGGTCTCATACACCAATTTGGTGTGTTGGCTTGGCCGTGAACTTAAAAATAGATTATTATTTTTATATTATTTTTATATATAGTTACACATTTATCCTATATATATTGTAAATTATTCACTCTTTGAGTGTGGAATACAGTTAATGAGAATTCTTCCATTCTTTCTCTCTTGCTCCTTTCTCAAATTCTCTCTGCAAATGTGTGTATCATTGTTTAGCTAGATCTATTCTGTGCAGGTTCAACACATTTACAAATATTACGTTATTAATTTTATTTTATTTATGTCAGCTTGGGTCAATTAGTTGTAATTGTACCTCCTAGTCTCCTATATATACCAAAGAGACATTTTCATTTGGAATCATCTTGTATTTGGAAATTTATGTGGTGTATAAGGAGGTTTCCCCCTAGAAGATGCTTATTATCTGAAATTATATATTTTTCATGGTGTTGAGTACTTATTTTGAGGTTTTTCTATGCTATCTTGATATTTGGTTCTTAACATTTGGTATCATAGCTCAAGGTCTTGGGGTTTTGTTGCTACATCTAAGACACCTTGGAATTTTTGCTATAATTTGTTTTATACGATGTTTTATAAGGATCCCCTTAAAACATATTTAATAGACGGATCAATGTAAGTTGGGTTAAATTTTTATCTCCTGAGGCCTTATACTTTCAGAGATACAACCTATGTAAGATAGGGTTCTGGAATCATCCTGAATTTAGTCATCGTAGAATTTTCTTTATGAAATTTTTTCTGTAACTTTTCAGACTCTAAAATTAGGAGGATATTCATAGAAATTATTAAGGTATCTGTCATAAAATTTTCATCTTCTGGGTCATCTTACATTTGTAGATACACCCTATGGAATATAGGGTATCTGACTAGTCTCAAGAAAGTGTTCCGGGTAAAACAATCATAAATTATTCCTTGAGTATCCAAATTGAGTGAGACCAATTGCATTGGATAGTGGACACTCTCTAGTATTTCTAGTATAATTTTCAGAGTTGTATATCAATTATTTTGTGTGGGGCACTCTATACAAGTGAGATCTCCTGGAAAGGACAAAAATCAACAAGTTTTGGGGAAGTTACCATAAATTCCACTTGGCACATCCAATTTTGATCAGACATGTGGCATTGCAGAGAAGAAATATCAAAGAACTACAAAAAATATCTTTTCATACCCAGAAGGGGCAAAATTTTGTAGATACAACAAAATAAAGATTGTCTAGCAGAACCACCTCAAAATCAAGTCTTAAAGTGATACTTGGACAACATGCCACCAAAAAAGGGAACTTCTATAGCAAATAAGCCTCCAATAATTCCTAATTGGACTCTTGATGAAGGTGAAGATATGCTAGGGACATAAATGATTTATAAAAGAAGACAGTAACAAAATATGAACTAGAAGGTATGATGGATTCAATAGAATCTAAGTTGGAGGCCATAATGGATACTAATATGGATGGTTTAAAAAGGGAGATCATGGAAGTATTGAAAAATTTCCTAATAGAGAGGACACATGAAAGTGAAAATGTATCCCATGAAATTCATGATGAGGACACAAGGAAGATGAATCAAGAATGAAGAAACTCTAACCTTGGGTTTAAGACCACCCACTTTCCTATGATCAATATGAGGAAGTTTGATGGCAAGGACCCAATCACATGGATACCTCAGATGGAGAAATTATTTGATCTACATAGTCTGCCACATACACAAAAGGTATGAATTGCTTCTTTATATGTAGAACCCAATCAATTTGGGTGTGTCTAGTGGAACCACCTCAAAATCAAGGTTTAAAGTGATACTTGGACAACATGCCACCAAAAAAAGGAACTTCTACAAAAAAAACAAGCCTCCAGGAATTCCTACTTCGACTCTTGATGAAGGTGAAGGAATGCATAGGGACATAAATGATTTACAAAAGAATACAGTAAACAAATATGAACTACAAGGTATGATGGATTCAATAGAAAATAAGTTGGAGGTAATAATGGATACTAAGATGGATGGTTTGAAAAGGGAGATCATGTAAGGATTGAAAAATTTCCTAATAGAGAGGACACCTGAAAGTGAAAATGTATCCCATGAAATTCAAGATGAGGACACAAGGAAGATGAATCAAGAACGAAAAAACTCTAACCTTGGATTGAAGACCACCCACTTTCCTAAGATCGATATGAGGAATTTTGATGGAAAGGACCCAATCACATGGATATGTTAGATGGATCGATTCTTTGATCTACATAATCTGCCACATACACAAAAGGTATGAATTGCTTCTTTATATTTAGAACCCAATCAATTTGTGTGATACAAATGGCTTTGTTCTCACAAATCACTCGTCACTTGGACAATTTTCATGGAAGAAATGATATCACACTATGAGGATACAAGGAGAAATACCTTGTTTAGCCAATTCATAAATATCAAGCAAAAGGGTTTAGCTATAGAGCACATTGAGAACTTCCAAAGATTCAATATAAAGGTAACAAATATTCCAGATGATCACTTGATTGATGTATTCTTAGGAACTTTAAGGGATAACATTCAACATGAGGTTCTCCTTTGTGAACCCAAATCATTGGAAAATGCATTTAGGGTGGAAAAAAATGTTGAAAGTAAAAATATGGCTATGGATACCAGAATTACCACTCCTAACATCTATTGAGAGATTAATTTCCCTTCTTCTAAAATGCCTCAACCTACAAGTTTGACACGTCAACAATTGGAGTAAAGAAAAGAAAAAGGTTTATGCTTTAATTCTGACAGTAAGTACAATAATTGACATAAGTGTGGTGAGAATAAATTATTCTACATAGATTTTGAAGAGGAATAAGAGCAAGAACTTTAACAAGAACCATCTCAAGATGAAAACGTATAAGAGATTTATTCTTAAGAGTTGACTCCCATGATATCATGTAATTCATTGGTTGGAACTAGCACTCCTCAAACCCTCAAGATCGAAGGATATATCAAAAATAAAAAAGTAATAGTCCTAATTAATTCTGGTAGTACTCATAATTTCATTCACTATAAATTAGCAAATCTCTCAATTGCTTTTTATATCCAGCACTGGAGTTTCAAGTAATGATTGCAGATGGAGGAACTATCAATTTCTCAAGAAAATGTAATAAAATTCAATCTTACTATGGGGGAATATGTAATGAATAGTCCAATGATTGTTATGCCCATGGGTGGTGCTGATGTCATACTAGGAATCCAATGGTTACAATCATTAGGAACAATGGCTTTTAATTTTCAAGAACTTTTCATGAAATTTTCATTGGAAGGAAAATAAATTGAGTTAAGAGGTATCATAGGGAAACCAAGTAAGGTGATAACCTCTAATGGCATGACACAATTATTAAAAAAGGGGCATCAAGGTGTAATTGCACAACTATGCTCACTAGATTCTCAAACATCTAAGCCATATATTCCCATACATCTCAAAGGGTTCTTTGATAAGCATTCCAATGTATTTGAAGATATTCACAAAGGTCTTCCACCCACTCAAAATCATGATCATGATATTCACCTAATTCCTGGGAGTGTTCCTCCTAACATCAGGCCGTATAGATACCCTTATTCCCATAAGAGTGAAATTGAGCATATGGTTGAAGAAATGTTAAAGGTTGTCATTATTAGACCTAGCCAAAGTTCTTACTCTGCACCAGTGGTAATGGTATTCAAGAAAGATGGCTCATGGCGTATGTGTCCAGATTATAGAGAGCTCGACATGATCACTATTAAAGATAAGTTTCCCATTCCTTTCATTGATGAATTGCTAGATGAAATACATGGAGAAATCTATTTCACAAAGTTGGAACTTCATTCAGGGTATCATCAGATTAAAATGAAGGAAGAAGATATCCTAAAAACAACATTATGAACTCATGAAGGCCATTATGAATTTTTGGTCATGCCTTTTGGCCTTACAAATGCACCTTCCACATTCCAAAGGTTGATGAATTCCATTTTGAATCCCTTCCTTTGAAAATTTTTGTTAGTATTTTTTGATGATATACTAATCTATAGAAAGTATTGGGAAGATCATGTGCGACATGTTGACAAGGTGCTACAACTACTAAAGGAGAAACAACTATATGCCAAACCATCCAAATGTTTCTTTGGGGTGAAGGAGGTAGAGTATTTGGGTCATATTGTATCTCATGAAGGTGTCAAGGTAGACCCTAACAAGATTAAGGCCATGATGGACTAGCCGATTCCTAAAACATTGAAGAATCTTAGAGGATTTTTGGGTTTGACAAGTTACTATTGAAAATTTGTTCAGAACTATGGGAGAATAGCAGCACCTTTAATGACACTAACTAAGAAGGATGCATTTTCATGGACTCCAAAGGAAACTAAAGATTTTGAAAAATGTAAAGAGGTGATGTGTAAAGATCCTGTCTTGACCACACTAGACTTCACAAAAACCTTTATTGTGGAATTTGATGCCTCGGGAAATGGCATTGGTTCTATCCTAATGAAAGAAGGAAGGCCCCTGGATTTTGAAAGTTGGCCACTCAAGGGAAAGGAATTACGCAAACACATTTATGATAAGGACATGATGGAAATATTACATGCATTGAAGAAATGGTGCCCTTACCTAATAGGTAGGCACTTCAAGGTAAAAAAAGATCATGATAGCCTTAAATACTTCTTGGAACAAAGACTGTCTTTAGAAAAACAACAAAAATGGGTGACCAAGATATTGGGCTATGATTTTGAAATCATATATAAAAAAGGGAAGAAAATGCACTCTCAAGAAAAGATGAATATGTTGAGGCATTTCTCTGTGCTATCTTGATCATCCAACCCGATTGGATAATAGAAGGGAGGGATGAATGCAAGAATGGTGAAAATGTGTGGACTCTCATTCAAAGGTTGCAGAAGGATTTCAGTGCATCAGATACATTTACATGGAAAAATGATTCATTATGGTACAAAGATCGCTTATATTTATGTAGGAACTCCAAAATCAAATAAAATGTACTATTGGAATTGCACACCTCTCCGGTAGGAGGGCACTCGATATTTTTGAAAACCTACCATAGGGTCAAGAAGGAATTTTTTTGGGATGGCCTTAAAACTGATGTTCAAAGGTTTATAACAGAATGTTTGGTTTTCCAACAAAATAAGGTGGAAACAATTAAGACCCCAGGTCTTTTACAACCATTATCCATCCCAAGTCAACACTAGGAGGACATTTCCATGGGTTTCATCACAGGGTTACCAAAGTCTAAAGGAAAGAGTGTCATCATGGTGATTGTTGATAGACTGACCAAGTATGCACACTTTTGTGCACTCTCTCATCCCTTCAAAGCCAATACATTTTCCACTGCATTCATAGAGACAGTTCAAAAACTACATGGAATCCCAAATATTATTGTAAGTGACATAGATCCTATCTTCACTGGACATTTTTGGACATAATTATTTTATTTTTTGGTTACTCAGTTGGCTCATAGCTCATCCTATCATCCTCAATTTGATGGAAAAATCGAGATAGTGAACAAATTTTTGGAAGGCTACCTTCGTTGCTTTGTCTCTGATAAACAAACAAAATGGTTCAAATGGTTACCCTTGGCAGAATGGTGGTATAACACTTCCTTTCATACTGCAAAAAAAATGATGCCATTTAGGGCACTCTATGGATACCACCCTCCTTCCATCACTTCTTCTCTAGAATAAAAATCTAAGGTTCAAGCAGTGGAAGATCACATCGAGCAACAACAACAAGATCTTCAAATATTAAAGGACAACCTGACCATGGCACATAATCGTATGAAACAACAAGTAGATCAACATCATAGTTAAAGAATGTTTGAAGTAGAGGATTGGGTGTTTTTAAGACTACAACCATACAAATAGATGTCCCTCAAGCAAGCCAAGAAGGATAATAAATTATCACCAAAGTACTATGGCCCTTATAAGGTGTTGCAAAATATTGGTACTATGGCATACAAATTGGTGTTGCCTGCATCCTCATGAATACACCCAGTTTTCCATGTTTCATGCTTAAAAAAGTCCAGTTCAATCCATATTTCCATAACTTTATGAGGAACGAAAAATCATATTGGAACTTGAAGCCATCACTAACACAAGAATTCGCCAGCTGGGGAATAGATCCATTTCATAGTATCTCATTAAGTGGAGGAAACTTCATGCTAAAGATTCCACTTGGGAAGATGTGTCTTTTATACAGAAGCATCCAATATTACTCAAGTGTTGCGGACAACACTTGTCTCAAGGGGAGGGGCATGTTAAGCCATTAATAGTGGCGCATTACCCCTTAATTGGGGAATATTACATTAGTAATGTTATTTTATTTATGTCGGATTGGGTCCATTAATTGTAATTGTACCTCCTAGTCTCCTATATACACCAAGGAGACATTTTCATTTGGAATCATCTTGTATTTAGAAATTTATGTGGTGTATAAGGAGGTTTCCCCCTCAAAGAGGCTTATTGTTACACATCAAAATTACTCACTTCAATGATGACCTACTTTCTTCATTACAAGTATCACAAGTGTTACACTTTGGCCACAAATGTTGCAAGTGTCGCAAACATCATAAAATCATCTTGCCTATGTCATGTATTGAATGGCATCACAAAGAACACTTGAAAACACCCTCAGAGGCTGATTAAATAAGGAGAAATCATCCAATGAAGAGTAAAAAACCTTTTTCTTTGAGAAAACCACTTGAAAATGAATTTTGAAGGCCAATGCTCCCCTACCCACTGACAGGGGGTGATAGTGCTACCTAACCTTATTTGGGGGAGTGTTGTAGCACTTTGTACACCCTTCTGGGGGAGCACCAAGATTTTTTGAAGAAATCTTGGGAAACACTCCCCTACCCACTAGCAGGGAGAACTAGCACTCCTTTCCATTCTTTGGGGGAGCATTGTAGCACTTTGTGAACCATTATGGGGGAGAGTTATGTTGTTCAAAAAATTAGGGGACGATCCTCCATATCTCTGAAATCAGTTGGATTTGAATCTGAGGTCAAGGATGTATCTTAGGGAGGATCCACAATTGATGGAGAAAGATCCTCAACCTATCCCAAGAATATATAAGGTGGTTGGAACTCTTCAAGATTATATAAGGAGGCCTTCTTATGGTTAAATGAATCAATGGATAAGTTTGGAGATACCAAACTTATGATCTCATAAGGAAGGAAGAAAATTGGAGGTATCAAACTCATGGTCTTGGGAGCTTTGTGAAAGGGTTGGACAAGGAGGACTTGGAGAGGCTTTTGTGACTTCATCAATGGTTTGTAAGTATCTCTTTTGAGTTCTCATAAATATATATCTTCTTGGTCTATTTCCTTCAATATTGTGTATGCCTACATGAACTTGTCTTTAATGGATAGATCTAGTTTCAAACTAATCATAGTAGAATAAGAAGCATGCTTTCTCTTTGATTGGATTGCAAGACCTATTGAAGAGCTTGTGGATCATAGCTCAACATGGAACTGGGCGAGGACAAACATCATAAAAAGGTAAATATTCTTCCTCTTCTCTATATATTAGTTTATCTCGGTTTAAAGGGATGTCAGTGACCAAATTTAGCACCTTCCTGTCTTGGTTATAGGGGTCTAGATCCAAGAGGAAGTTCACCTGTCCACAAGAGAGTTTTCTTGTAACAAACATTGGAAAATCCATTGGGGATCGACATTGATTTATATTTCCTTGGTTTTTCCATTCCCTTTTCCCACCTTTCATATCAGTTTTACTATTTGTTCATCATGCATTAACTTTCTCCCATCTTCACTAGCAATTTCACCAATTTTTATTCATTCTGGGTGAGTTTTTCTTTCATTTTCTGGCTCTTTTCCTGAGATTGTGGGAGGAATGGAGCCCCCCCCTATTCCATACCAGAGCGATGATATTTGGCCATATATACCCTACAATTTTATAGGGAGCATTGCAACGCTCTGTACCCTTGAGACAAGGACGCTAGTCTCTTTTTTGGGAGGCCTTCTTCTACTCAGTCTTTTACATCCTATTTTGCAGAGGTCTTTACCTAGAGTCTGTGGTTGGTTTTTGAAGTTGTTTGGATTGGTTTTTGATGCTTATCACCCCCTATTTTCTTGATTGGATCTTGAAACCTTGTTCAGAAATGTGAAATTTCCTTTTCTAGCTGCTTATTTTCTCGGGACGATTTTGAGTGATTCCTCTTTCTCCTTGTCTTTTCTTGGATTCTTCTCTACATTTTATTGTGTTCCTTGAATGATTTATTGGTTGTATAATACTTGATTGTGTTCTTGTCAGAACAAGTTTCTACTTTTTTTGATTCATACCTCACTGCCTTCAGTGCATGTTTTGTTTGTAGCCTTTTTGCTTCGTGTCTTTTGCATCTGCGTAGGACTCTTTCTCCTGATTCAAAGTAGTAGAGAATCAAAGGATTTGTATTGAATTTATTTATACATTATAATTAAACAAAGAATATATATGCATTCTTTCTTTTGGGTAGTGAAACTAGTTTTCATTTGAAGTAGCGAAATTGCACGATTTTTGGTATTTTTTAGTCTTAAAATCTTTAAATTGCGGGGGCCAAGAATTGTGTATTGGTGTACAATCTCTTTGACTCATTTCTTGAATATATTGACATTGATGAGTTTAATGAAAATTTTGGGAAATTATGCATTTGGGAATGATAAAAGGTTTCTCCTTCTCGTAATATAGATTTCATCGAAGTGAGATATTTGCATTCTCATTTCTTCGCATTGTTTAGAGTCAGTCAAAACATCATTTAGTCCACTCCATTTTCCTCTTGAGTAAACAACATCCTTAAAATCAAGTGATAAACTAAAATTTATCAGACATTTTTACATTTTCAGTTAGAAAACCTACATTAGGTTAAGGTGTAGGGCTTTGGAATATGTTGAAAAGATAAATTTGCAAAGCTGTCAAACAAACTTAGCATCTTACGATAGGGAGAGAAAATAAAATTTTCGTATAAGCTTTCTTGGATCCCCCTCTCACACAGGGGTTATGCATGAGGTCACATTCCAGAGAGTTATAGATCTTATCCATCCATGATTTAACCATTCATAGTAGTCAGATCATATATTGGGGGTTCTTCTTGAGGCTCAACTTCCTTCATTTAGTCTTGGTTCTTCATGAACTCTGAATCCGTTCAGGGTCCTATGGAGCTCTATTGGTCCACTTGTCCTCGGTTCTCTTGAAGGATTTTAGACTTGTTATCCTACCCATATGTTCGGACTGGACTGTCGATTGTACCCACCCATGGGCTAACTGTGAGTTGGTGACCTTACTAGCCATAATCGTTAGGGTCTTACACCAGGTGACGATGAAGGGATGTCTCACTATACCCTGGAACAAACATTGGTCCAACTCACTTAGGCTCATTGGAGGGTAAATCCACAATTACTACATGGAATCTTGCACCAAGGCGTAATTTTTTTAAGCAGTTCATTAACATACTTGATCCACCCACTCTATCCCTGCCCCTTCCTATATTGATCTCGCGACGTTGGATTTCATCACCAACTAGTGGTTTCATTGTGGGAAGTTTTTTTTTATTGTTTGCTTCTGAGATTCATAGCTTGTGTTGTTTGTTTTACTTAGTGGACCCTAAGTTGAGTCAATGTTATTGGAATCAACTCCTGGGAGTACCAATGGAGGAACCCCTTGTCCCAAGGAACCTTTCACCTTTCCTTCTTTTGGAAACATTGGTCCTCCATACATTTCCACACTGAGTCTTTCGGGACTCACCATCGGATTATCGGTTTGGTTGTTCCCCACTCTAGTGATATCTAATCTTCCCAGTGCATCAGCTGCACCTAATACTTTATATGTAAGTACACCATCCACACATCAACCTCATGTCGAAATTTCACCTTCTTCACCCATTAAGACTCCTTCCCTTTCTCCTTCTTCGCCTAGTGAAAGATCTAAAGGAGGTAGCTAGGTTGGTAAGAATAATAAGAAATAGAAAGAGAGGAAGAAGAAAAACCTAAAAAGGATCAAGCCTCTAGCTATATAAGATGTTGGATCCAAACAACCAGCTACTATTAATAGTACTGGGAGTGTTGATGAGTTCAACAAGATTAAAACGAATAATCTGAAACCCAAATTCCCTTGCAGTCTTTGTAAAGGTGACCACTTTCTGAGGCATTTCCCTGGTCTTCCCAAGATCTTAGAAATGCGGTCTTCCATGTCATCATCCCCTGCTAGACATGATGGTGACACCCCATCAACTAGTGATGTTAAGGTTGGTAAGAAGAAGACAACTGTCAAATTTCCTTGTATGTTATGCGAAGGCATTCATTATTGTCACCTTTGTCCTCATATGGATGAGGCTTATTCTCTTTTGGAAAAGCTTCAACTTCCAACTGGTTATTGTAATATTTCCCCCAACCCATCGTTAGTTGATGGAATGGTCAATCTAGTTCCATCCTCGGTCAATCTGGTTGATCAGGTGGTCAATCTAGTTTCATCCTCGGTTGAACCGCTAACCAAAGTAGTTGATCCATTTTCGTCATCGATCAGCCCCACTTTTCATCTGAAAAGTGAAACCCAAGTGACTAATCGAGTCCCATCATTGGTCAGTCCCACCCTTCATTTGAAGAGTGCAAAAGTGGTCAATCCCACTCCTCCTCTGATGAGTGTCGAAGTGGTTTCTCCAGTCCCTTCATCGATCAATCTGGCTGATCATGTCATCAATATGGTCATGTCCTTAGTTGAACCAATTGACAAAGTGGTTGATCTAATCCTATATTCGGTCAATCCCGCTCTCTCGTTAGATAGTGCAATCCAAGCAGTCGATCCATTTCTAGCTGTCGACCTTATTCTCCCCTTGGAGAATGAAACCCAAGTGTTCGATTTGATGTCATTATCAATCGATCCTACTCTCCTCCCACTAGAGAGTAAACCTGAATCTGCCCACATTTTTCTCATTGATATAGAATCTATCATGTTGGGGGGCATTTCTCCATCTCCCGTGAAATGCCCTCCAAGTAATGAGGCTATCCTTTTTTATTGGGGTGTGCTAACTAGACCTTTTCTTCCCTCTCACATTCCTTTCAAGATTACAATACAAGTTTTTGGTCGATACTTTCCTCATGCACTGATAGATGAAGGTTCGTTCGTTAGTATTTTATCCTGTATTGCTTAGAAAGCTTTGGGTTATCCTCAGCTTGTGCCGGTTACCCAGACTCTATTTTATTTTAACAGAAGAACTACTCACACTTTAGAGATCATTCCTCAGTTTCCCATAACTTTGGGAGGGAAAACTGTCTATATTGATGTTATGGTAGTCCAGGACCCTTTAGATTACGATTTAATCCTTGGGAGATATTATGTCTATACCATGAAATCTATTGTGTACACTTTTTTTTCATCTGATAGCTTTCCCTTATAATGGAATAATTGTATCTATTCATCAACTTTCATGCGTTGGTCATGACTTGATTACCAACCCAATGACCTCCCTAAACGGGTCTTATATGCATTCGGTATCACCCCTACCACAGGTAAATTATGTGGCATTGTCTCCCATGACTTCAAATTCCAATTACTTAGATCTGGTAGTTGACATGGTGATCTCTTTGGTAGGGATATTGGAGCATGATCTCCTTACCCCTGACACAACCCTAGACATGTGTTCCTTTCAGAGCATTATCCTTCCATCTAGTGAATATCTCTTGAAAGCCATGACATATTTTTGTCCCTTGACATGGTGTCCTTCCAGAGCATTATCATCTTGGAAGCCATGATCAAGAAGAGTCTATGAGCATAGTTTTTATTCTCTATGGAAAGCTCGTTAAAAAATGAAACATAGTTCATGAGCATAGTTTTAATCTCTATAGAAAGCTCGTTAGAAAATGAAACAAAAATTTGGGGATTGAACTCAGATCCTTGAGCATAGTTCTTTTCCCATGTCAAGCTCATTAAAAAATGAAACAATCACCTCTTCCATTAAGTCAAGTCTTTCTATAGATCTCATAGATGTTGATTCGAGTCTTTCATTAGGTCTCGTTTTTTAACCTTCAATTCATCCACCCTTATCCTTTTTCTCCATATAGTATAGAAATTGGTGACACCTCAAAGTCAGTGAATGATGTGAAGCTTGAGGGGCATGTCTCCAGCCTTTGATTATCATTTAATAGTTATGCCACTAGATTTTCAAGTTGGGGGTAGAGTACCAACCATCCATGGGTATCCCTACCAATGGAATTTACGTTGGGACTTTACAAGCATAGTTTAATTTTGTTTCAAGCTTGTTTCAAAATGAAACCAATAATGAGCATGGTCTTAGTTCTTTCTCATGCTCGAAAATACATGAGAATGTAATCGAGTAGACTTTTATAACTTTTTCAGACTCGTAAAGGTTATACGAAAAAGGAACCCCCCTGGAGTCTTCTTTAAGCTCTTTTCAGACTCTCTAAACATGAAAATCTTGCAGAGTGATCTTGCTTCCTTTCCCACTCATTCAAAGGTTTGAAATGGCGTCGTTCGTGTAATAATTTATCTCTTTTTCAGCCTCGTGAAACTAAAATTACGAAAAAGGACAACCCTGGAGTCGTCTCTAAGTACTTTTCAGACTCTCTAAACATGAAAAACAACCGAGTTTTCCTTCTCTAGACTCGCTAAACTATACATTGAAGGGCCCATTTGGGACCGAAACCTTACTTCTTCTAGTTCGTTAAACAAAGGAAGAGGGACTTACTTAAGGTGAGTTATATCAAGCATGTGTTATCCTCCTCGAGCTCGTTAAATTAAAAATAGGTACTCATCTATCTAGATGGGGGGGAATTTTGAAGGAAGCAAGCCAAGTAGTTTTTGAAAACATCACAGGTTACTCTTATGGTTTCCCTTGAACACGACACTTTTTCATTGCATACATTTTAATTTGCTGAACCTCTGCACTAAACCAATCCTCTGAGTTTCCTTACTCCTTTGGGTCACCCATTGAAAGTCACAGTATCCACTGCATTATCAGGTTTTGGTCCATTTCATGTTTATGTTGTTGTTCCTCAGTGTTCAAGAGAAGTATCTGCCTCGAGAGTCAACCATCACAATTTTCCCGTTTCAACACTTGTGTCAGTCTGTTCTCATCTGATTCACCACCTTATATATCTATGTCAGTTCCATGTCATTGATGGGGGATACATCAAGGCCCTCCTTTGATGAGTCTATTCCTCTCGACTTCAACACATTATCTGGGAATTATATTTAGAAACCAGTTAGTACCTTGGGATATGCATGCCTCAACGGCAGGCCTCCACACTTCCGACAATAGGTTTACATCATTGACCTATGATCAGATGATTCCATGGATCTTTGACTTCAGCTCATCTATTCACATTCACTGGAATGTACTAGGGTACCTTGGGAATCATTGAAATCAATGGTGATTTCCCTCACAATTGTGAACAGTTTACCTCATCCACCAATAATCAAGTGGTTTCTGCCATGTTTGACATGAAGACATCTGTTCACATGCTTAGACTCATACTACATTAGGATCGGTAAGAATACCCTGGGTTGAATGATCACTCTGATATGTACTTTTCCCAGGTTGCGACGAAGTTTCTCTTGAATATTGGCACATATTCTGTCACATAGATCCACTTAGTATTGGTCTGTGGCTATGTCTTATCATCTCGTAGATCCACTGTGTATTTTTCATGGCTATGATCAGTTCATGTCATGGAAGTATAGATCCACATTGTATCTTCAGTGCCTATACCTTTTTGATAATACAATTATGGATCTGCAGTATATCTTATGGAGACCATACATTGCAAGTCTTTATCACCCAAGCATAGGTATGCTTGCCTTGGGTTTGAAACATATCATAATATTTGTTTGATGGTTGTGTGCAACTTCTACCAACTTCTCTAAGTCCATACCCTTGCTCAAAAAATTCTATAAAGCACTTCAGTCATGAGTTTCCGCCTTCTAACTTCGCACTTTGGGGGGCAATCTGTTACACATCAAAATTACTCACTTCAATGATGACCTACTATCGTCATTACAAGTGTCTCACTTTGGCCACAAATGTCACAAGTGTCACAAACATCATACATTCATCTTTCATGTGTCGTGTCTCGAACAACATCAAAAAGAACACTTGAAAACACCCTCAGAGGCTGGTTAAAGAAGGAGAAATCATCTGATGAAGAGTACAAAACCTTTTTCTTTGAGAAAACAACTTAAAAATGAATTTTGAAGGGCATCGCTCCCCTACCCAATGACAGGGAGTACTAGCACTCCTTGACCTTCTTTGGGGGAGCGTTGTAGCACTTTGTACACCCTTCTGGCAGAGCACCAGGATTTTTTGAATAAATCTTGGGCATCACTCCCCTACCAACTAGTAGGGAGTGCTAGCGCTCCTTTCGCTTCTTTGGGGGAGCATTGTAGTGCTCTGTGCACCATTCTGGGGGAGCGTTACGTTGTTGAGAAAATTAGGGGAGGATCCCCCTTATCTCTGAAATTAGTTGGATTCAAATATGAGGTCAAGGTTGGATCTTAGGGAGGATCCACAACTGATGGAGAAATATCCTCAACCTATCCCAAGAATCTCTAAGGTGGTTGGGCATCTTCAATCTTATATAAGGAGGCATTCTTGTGGTGAAAGGCATGGATGGAGAAGTTTAGAGATACCAAACTTATGATCTCATAAGGAAGGAAGCAAATTGGAGGTATCAAACTCATGGTCTTGGGAGATTTGTGCAAGGGCTGGATGAGGAGGACTTGGAGAGGCTGTTGTGACTTCATCAATGGTTTGTAAGTATCTCTTTTGAGTTCTCATAAATATATATGTTCTTGTCATGTTTCCTTCAAGATTGTGTATGCCTACATGAACATGTCTTTAATGGATAGATCTAGTTTCAAAATAATTGTAGCAGAATAGGAAGCATGCTTTGCCTTTGATTGGATTACAAGACCTATTAAAGATCTTGTGGTTCAGAGCTCAACTTAGAACTAGGTGAGGAAAAACATCATAGAAAGGTACATCTTCCTCTTCTCTATAGATTAGTTTAGCTAGGTTTAAAGGGATGTCAGTGACCAAAGTTAGCAACTTTTTGTCCTGGTTATAGGGGTCTAGATCTAAGAGGAAGTTCACATGTCCACAGGGGGATTTTCCTGTAACACTTACTATCTGAAATTATATCTTTTTCAAGTCATTGAGTACTTATTCTGAGGTTTTTCTATGCTACCTTGATATTTGGTTCTTAACAAAAGTTATGGTGGTGATATCTTACTACTCAACAATATCAGCGGGCTTGTCTATGAAAGGTTATATATTCAATATAGGCATAGGAAGGAAGCCTAATATGAATTCAAAGTTCCCTGAGTAGCTCTAACATTTGTAACATGGCCTGGAAAAATAGATCTCTAATCCAACAAAAAATAATTGGGGAAAAAAGGAATGGGTACGAGGATTTCTTTTAGGAAGATTCCTGGCAAAAGATGTCAAAATGGTCGGACAAAGAACAAGTCACAAGTATAAATTAAGTAATTCTAAACTAAGGGAAAACTAGAGTTTCACATTATTGGGCCCAGGAGGAGACCCACAATCGTTGGCGCATATGAATTCCCAAGGAAAGAGGGGAAGGTGCCCAGGACCAAGAGACAACAACTCGATTTTGGGAAGAATTAACGAGCAGAAGAATTTGAATTAGAAATGAGGCTGAAAGACTCCATTGGGGATGGTTTATGAAGGGAAATTCATTGTGAAAGAGGCTTTTATGATTGCAACAGGATACCAAAATATCCCCAAACCAAAAATATGGAAGTGGATATGGCAGCATAACTTATGGCCAAAAGTTTCAATATTATTGTGGTTGTTGAATGTTAACAAAATATTACTTGGTATAAAAGTCACAAACGAGGCTTCACGGGACCATCAATATGCTTTCTTTACCTCTCTCAGGAAGAATCCATCGAGAATATTTTTAACTCCTTCCCCTTTGTAAACAATCTATAGGACCAGAGTGAAATCTTATTATGAAGAGGGGGGGACATCCATCATTATATTTTTTTCTCTATCAAATAATGACCTAATGCTATCACTCCAAACCCCATAGTCAATCTCCTCTGACAACTGCTCCCATGATTCATGTTATCGAAATCCTGGAAAGAGTGTAACAAAAGAATATATAGAAATGAGATGCATTCGTCGGAAGACGTATGGAATAAAAAATTCAAAGCTATGTAGGAAATAGTAGTTATCCAACCATGGAAGGATGAAGATTGGAGGTTGAACTAGTATGAGAGCATTATTCTCAAATCTCTATCATTCAAGAGTACCATGACTCCGATTTTCTAGATTCCAAAGACTCCAAAGGTCCCTTCTCTCTCAAGCTAGTCACCACCTCCCTGTGGGTTTCTAAAGCTTAACTTTGATGAGACTTCAAAAGGAAACCCAGGAAAGGATATATTTTATGGATAACGAAGTACATTGGGAAAAGTACCTACCTTTAATGAAATGTTCTTAGAATATTAGTTACCATATCTCAATCGAAATTCCTCCTTATAAATATATGTATTGAAGGCCATGTAGGATACCATTGAGTTGGGACAAGATAGAGTACCAAGTGAAAATAATATTTGAATTGATTCAAGAGGTGGAGGAACAAACGATTAGGATTAGACTGCAGTTAAAGGAAGCACAATATAGATGTAAAAGTTATGTTGATGATCATAGTATTGAACAAAGTTATAAAGTAGAAGATATGTTTGTTTTTCATATTAGGCCTAATAAGAAAAGCATTCGGTTTGGAAAGGGGGAAATTTTTTCACCCCAATTTATGGGGTTTTTAACAACTTGGGAAAGAACTATACAGTTTCAAATTTTCTTGTACTTCCATCCCACTCGCATAAAATTTGTGAATTTTTTCATATATATATATATATTATAACATTATGTTGCTAACAAATATCACAAATTTAAATTGAATAAATTGAATATCTTGAACATGGGTACCATTTTGGTCGAACCATTATGCATATTAGACCATAGCATCTGACAACTCAGAAACTTTTTAGGTGGACTAGGTTAAGGTCCAATTAGACAAGTTTATCCTAGGATATGCTACATGGGAGGAAATAGAGACCATGTGTCAAGATCACCCCACACTTTGTTATACCATAACTTTGGGACAAATTTTTCTGAATGATGGGTGTATGTAACACCCTAGTTTGATTTATGTAGGTAAGGTACAATATGATATATTTGTATTTACTTGTTTATTACATGTGGAAGATTGTTATAATACTGACACTTTGGTATAGAGACATGTAGACCTACATATATTTGAATATTGAGAATAGTTATTGTTTATGTGATTAATGATTGATGTTGTGTGATTTACTTCTAGCATACAAATTTTAAATGAAAAATTGTGGTACATGGATGCAATTTGAATTATATGTTTTAATGAACGAATACATACCATGCACATGATGAATAACTAGTTGGTTTACATTGTTTATCAATGACTAACATGGAAATCATATATTGATAATTTTATGGTTATGCATGATCTTGTGTTTTAAAATAATTTATAGGTTGAATGGGATATATGATAGCCATATAAGTGTGATACTAAAGTGATAGATATTGTCGAAATCAAATATGAAATGGTATGCTAGGAATCATTATTTTATTATTTATTCAATGGTTCAATGAATTGCTATGATATTTGGACAAGTGCAGGTTTTAAAGGTATCATGGTTTCCTAAATTGAATATTCGATGATGGATATTTAAGAACAAAACAAACAATATAATATGCTCAATGATAGAGTGTTGATACTAGTTCTATAAATAGGGATGGATGTATTTCCAATTGTTTATCCTCCCAAACTTAGATTCATGGGAGAGTTTTGTTATGAAACACTCCCATAGACATGCATGTAAACTACCATTTGCTTGTTTGGGAAGCTTGGTCAAGACATTTGACACTTCCTCTTAAGGGTTCTATATGAAGTTAGTTTATTAGAGTTGATACTCTAGCATAGTCTATCAAAGGAATGAATAAAATGTGGAATATGGAAGTAGGTTAGGAAGGAAGGGTATTTTGATGTAGTTTCTAGTGTTGTTGGAAATTAGAAATGTAAAATCAATGACTTTCTTAGTCCCTTTTGTGTATTAAATGATTTTTTCATACAATTATGATGATATTGTTGTAATGTTTGATTCATATTAAGTTGTTTCGATGAATGAATCATTGTTATTTTGTTTGTATAGATTATTGATTGATGCATTATGATATTTTTTTGAGAATACATGAATTTCACATTAGATGTGATGGTTGTTATCATTAATAAATATACAAACTATGTATGAACCAACTACATATACATACCTTTTGTGTGTATGCTAGTGTTATTACAATGTATACTAGTTGATACAATATTATTATTTATAGTGGATGTGTGTGATGTTTGTAGTATAATTAACATTAAAATATTTTATTGTTACTGATTAAATTATCTCATTTATTTCAAGATTTGTTATAATATTATGGTAATGAGAAAATGATTTGGATTGTATTGAGAATGACATGAAGTTGGAGATATATTAACAAGGAAACACACAAAGATATTGCAAACAACACAATAGTATGGTTAAACTCATATTCTATTAATGATTCTCGGGAATACAAAAACTTGTAGAATGCAAAGCACATCAGCTAGATTGAATGGTGGTAGCTTATCTTTGAAGATAGAGATGTGTCGGCTACGCTCATTTGTAAGAATCTAATTAAAAATAGGATGAAAAAAACTTTTAGCATAAAGCATCAATGAGAAAACCCTAAACATCCAATACCCTAACCCCAAAATATGAAATTCCAAAAGGTTTGTGGGCCTTGATGTGGTTATTTGATACGTCAACTTCCCGAGGGTGAAAATTTTTCATAAGATATCCAATTGGGGTACTCGATACTCATCAGAATGGTTTATCCAAGGAGTACACGTTCCATTTGGACTAGAATCTAACTTTAACTATTTGCTAGGAATTGTTGTGCCAAAAAAGTTTTTTAGGGCCTCTAAACGGCCTCAAAAATTTGGGACCTGAAAAACTGTAGAAAAATTGCCAAGATGTGGAACCATTAAGAATTAGTCGAATAGCTAGGTGGCCACTAGTTTCCACCTATATCAATCCTCCTCCATTAGGAAGAAATGGTACCCATTGCATCAAGTTCCTTGATCAAATGGGGAAACTTTTGTTGAATCTGACTTTTTGTGAGACTCTTTCCCTAGTGAAGAAGCTTCCCTACATTGACGACCCGATAAAGTTGGATGTTCTTCTAGCGGGTGTCCTTCATATTGGTGTCCATGATACAGTCAATTGTTGCTTATTCAATGTAGTTGACATTGATTTCTATAGGGACCAAGTGCCCGGTTGTGTCTGAAGTGTCTAGGAGAGGTGGAGAATATGGTCAAAGCAGTTCCACATTAAATATAGGGTGCAAGCCAAGGAAAGAGGGAATACTTAATTCAAAATTATTCTCACCCAAAACCTTGGTGATGATGTAAGGCACACATTATAGTGGGAAAATATTTCGATGGGTTCATGTGAGGTGCTCTTTTTGAAGTTGCAACCATACCTTATCTCCCACCTAAAACTTGTGTGGCACCTGATGTTGATTGTGGCATTGCTTGTACTTAACAATAACTTTTAAAAAAATATCATGAACTTGTTGTTGGATGTGATGAATTAGTTCAAAAAATTTGGCTTCTCAATCAACCTCAGTTTGAGCATGGGAGGACTCTTCATGTGCAACTGTAATGGGAAGAGCTATGCCAATGTGGGCCAATGGTTGTAACCACAAGCACACTTGAAAAATTTTGTTGCCAATAGAGTTGTGGATGGATATTTTGTAGTTATGTTGGACATAAGGAGGGCTCTCATCCCATGTGCATGGATATTTGGAATTGTACATCCTCAAGATATGGATAATCATCATGTTAACTACCTATGTTTATCTATCAGTCTGTAGGTGGAAGTCGATTTGTTTAGTTTGGTATCCATCATCGACCATAAGCTAGACCAAAAATTACTCAAGAACTTATTGTGTCAATCATAAATAATGTTTTGCGGGAGCTAAAAATGAACCCAAATACATTCAAACAATAGATTAGTGGTGGCCTTTGTTGTGATTCTGTTCTTATGAGGTGCTAAAACTACCATATTAGAGAATCGATTAATGTCCACGATGATACATTCATTCCCATTCTTGGTTCAAGTCAAACTGGACATGTAATCCATGAAGATGGACTCCCTAGGCATGTATGGAGTAAGCAGAGCGGTGTATAGCTGATGCAGGAGCATCGCCAACTCGACAAGCGAGCCAGCGTGGAAGGCAATGAACAGCTGGGCAAGCCAGCAAAAAGTTTTGAATTTTCATTCAAGAGGATGCGCCAATGTATAAATGATGCATTTATGAAATCAAATTTTGTATGTTGTATCAGACCTCGAGCCATATGCTCTTGTCTGAAATAGATAGGAGGCATTTAATAGATTTAATGCAGGTAGATAGATGTTTAAGTCTGGATTAGACGGTTTTAGAATTTGAGAGGGAAAACGAATATAGACACCCTCATTGTATCATTGTAACATATTGAGAACATTCAGAAGAGAAAAGGGATAGCAGATAATTGTATGAAGAACACCCATGTACAGATGTTGAATTAATAGAATGAAGTTTTGATTCAAATTCATGGCTGGTGTTATTTCTCTGTGCTGATGATGTGTTCATGAATGTTTGTTTTCTGGTTATGCATTTTCTTTGTATATGTTGTGCATGTGATTTCAGGGTTCAAACTGAAGTATGAGAGAGAATTAGTTTCAATTGTTTCTCTATTCTGAGCCAAGAGATTCCTGCAAAGAGTGCAGTGGAATTTGTCCGCAAGGAGTGCGTGACTGTAGGGTTCAGATAGAGGTAACTTTTGTTCTAAGTTCTCCAAAGTGCAAATCTGGCACCGGAGCCATGCAAGGGGTGCGCAGGCTGGACAAAGACTCAGAGTTTCGATTCTGAGCAAGGACATTGAATACTACTGCTGCAGGAGTGCGCATAGCCGAACAACTTCAACCCTTCAACGTTGTTGAAGATTTGTCGCAAGGAGTGCGAGCAAGGTAGTTCTTGCCGAGGAATTAAGGTCGAAGCAAGCTCAAGAGGGATAGGTTTCGAAATTCGTTGAAGAACAACAGAGCCAAGTTTTGCGAGAAGGTCCAAGGGAAGCATCGCAGGTTTGCAAGAGAATAGGTGAATGAGTCTCAACAGGGAGGCACTTCGTAAAACATCATGGATCTACTGAAGAAAGAACGAGCGGATGAAATCCTCGAGGAGATTCCATGAAGTTCCGTGGACCGCTGGATCCTACGGAGGTGCGAGAAGGTTATCAGTGCAAACGAGAGGAGGTTCGAAGCTCAGGAGGACAAGATTCGTTGATCCGAGTTAGAAGGAGTCGTCGGATCCGCATGCGGCATGGCATATCGGGGATTCGCAAGGTGAAGCGCCAAGGGTTCGCAGGGAGAGTTGCGATATCGTGATCTGTGATATCTCGATAGGATCGGAACTGTTGATCGTGTGGGACGTGTGTCCAGAGATCCCAAAGAGCGGGGTTCAAAGAATCAGGGTTCTCAATCGCAGAGAACGCTTGCATGTTGGATTCGCGATCCGCGATATCCCGACGGTGACGTGGTAGTGTGGGACCACAGGTGGCATCATATCGGGGATTGGGGAAAGGCAAGTCCCGAGTCCATCGACATCAGGACTCGTGATCTCGCGATTTCTGAAACCCCGATAGAAGTATAGAAGGTGGAGACGTCAATTCCACATGTGTATCGGGGAATCAACACATCGGGGTTCGGAGGTTGGAATTTCAACTTGTCGACATCGCGAGTAGCCATGCCCCGATAGGGAGAACTCCGATATAAAGGGGGAGAAATTCAGCGATTGACCCGCATCGGGATTCGAGGAATCATAAGGCATACGGGGTGTGACTACAGAATTCGCGAAATCGCGAATTTCGATTTCCCGATCGGTAAGTTAGATCAGTAAGGAGTTGTTATGGGTAAATAATTCCCGATAGGGAATTGGAGGAGCATTGAGACTCTTCGAGCTGAGGTCAGAGAAGGTCTTGGTGGAAGTAGACGTGTGCTAGGGGTGATGTCTATACCAGAGTGGTATCAGATATTTTTTATGTTTGTATATTTCAGACCGAGGAGAAAAGAAGAATTCACCATGCCGCCTAGAAGGGAGAGACAGTCACCTGACCCAGAAGATAGGGAGGTGAGAAGAAGAGGTAGGCTAGCAGTAAATCCGGAACTAGAGAGACAAATGTGATATCTCCGAGCAAGACTCGAAGAGATGGATACAACTCAGAGACGCGGAGTTGGTGCAGGGGATCTTAGTGATTCCGAAGGTGAAGAGGAAGCTGGACATGAAGAAGAGGTCACAACAGAAGACGCATCAATCGAACGGCTAATCAAAGCTATTGCCCGAATGAGTTCAAAGACCAAAATGGACATTCCAGTCTATGAAGGAAGTCTGGATGCAGAAGAGTTGTTGGACTGGATCCGAGCTCTTGATACCTACTTCGATTATGAGGACATTGAAGAGTATAAAAAGGTAATGCATGATGTCACAAAGTTGAAGGGACATGCAACATTATGGTGGGACGAGCTTCAAGAAGATAGGCGTTCCAATGGCAAGCAAAAGATTAAAAGCTAGGATCGAATGATTGCAAAGATGAAGGCAAAATTCATCCCAAGGGATTATCAGATCACACTGTTCAGGAGAATGAAAAACCTGAGACAGAAGTTGATGACTGTAAAAGAGTATAATGAGGAGTTTTACAAGCTCAATATCAGAGCAGGTCATCGGGAGAGCGATGATGAAAAAGTTTTCAGGTATATAAATGGCCTGAGGTATGAAATTCAGGATGAATTAAGTATGGAAACCATCCGAACAGTTCAGGATGCTTATCAGATGGCCCTGAAATCCCAAGAAAAGCTGAGCTGAAAGTAAGGACAGCGAGGGTGAGGCAAGAGTCAGTCCAGAGGTAAGACAGTTTCCTAGGAGAAATATCAGAAAACTAAGGAGGAATGGAAGAAACCTCAGGGTAAGGTTGAGAGAGGTGGAATCTCACAGCGAGGACCACATGTTGAAAAAAAGGGGCAACATACAGAGCAGGGTGGTGGTTATGCTGACGCAAACACTTTTCCTCGTAGTTGAGGTAGAGGAAGAGGCCGAGGTGGAGTTATCACATGTTTCACATGTGGGAAAAATGGGCACAAGTCATTCGAATGTCCAGAGAAAAAGAAGGACATTGGAGAAGCTCACATCACTTAAGCTCAGAAGCATGATGCTGAGAATGAGGATGTCGAAGGTTGAAGATCACTTGGAATGCATAAAGTTCTTTTGACACCCGAGAAGGAGGTAGAAAATCCAGTGCAAAGGACCTGACTGTTCAGAAAAGCTTGCAAGACGAAGGATAGGGTGTGCAAAGTTATTGTGGACAGTGGAAGCACGGATAATATCGTTTCGACCGAGATGGTGGAGAAACTGGAGCTGGAGACAACTGATCACCCGAGTCCATATAAAGTTTCATGGCTACAGAAGGGACATCAAGTGAGTGCCACTAAATAGTGTTTAGTTGAATTTAAAATAGGAGGATATAATGATAAGATTTTGTGTGATGTTATTCCCATGGATGTATGTCATTTATTGCTGGGTAGACCATGGAAATATGACAAAAATGTGGTTCATGATAGGAGAATGAACACATACACCCGGGAGAAAAATGGAAGAACCCATAGGTTACTTCCGATAAAGGATAAGGAGGTGAAGCCGGAAGTAAACAACATAATACTTCTTCTGAGTGGGAAGGAGATTCTTACAGAGATGGAGAAGAAGGAAGATCTACAATTCTTTATGGTCAGAAAGCCAAGAATTGTTCTAACCAGCAAAAGAGTGGACGATCTGCCAAAGGAAATTCAGGAACTGCTGGAAGAATTTGCTGACATTGTGGTAGATGAATTACCTCATTCGTTGCCACCGATGAGGAGAATAAGCCATCACATAGACCTCATACCAGGAGCCAGTTTACCGAACAAGGTTGTGTACAGATTGACACCGCAGGAAAATGAGGAGGTCAAGAAGCAGGTCCAGGAGTTGTTGGATAAAGGGTTGGTCAGAGAAAGTCTGAGTCTGTGCGCTGTTCCAACCATGCTTAGTCTGAAGAAAGATGGAGGCTGGAGAATGTGCACCGACTCCAGAGAGATCAAAAAAATTACCATCAGGTACATATTTCCACTACCGAGAATGGATGATCTGATGGATTGCTTGAGTGGGGCGAATTATTTTTCAAAGACTGATCTGAAGACCGGATATCATCAGATTCGCATGAGGGAAGGTGATGAATGGAAAACAACCTTCAAAACCAACGAAGGATTGTATGAATGGTTAGTCATGTCGTTTGGCTTGACAAATGCACCTAGCACATTCATGAGGCTGATGAACGAAGTCCTGAGGGAATTCATCGGAAAGTTTGTCGTCATATATCTGGATGATATATTGATTTTCAGCAAGACGAAGGCTGAACATTTGAAACATTTGGCCATTGTAATGAGAAAGCTACAACAGGAGAAGCTTTTGATAAACATGAAGAAGTCCTCATTTATGAAAACAGAGCTCATTTACTTGGGGTTCGTCATTTCAGCGAATGAATTGAAGATGGATCCAAGTAAGGTGGAAGTGATTAAGAATTGGCCATCACCCAGAAATGTTTTTGAGGTGAGAAGTTTCCACGAATTGGCAAGTTTCTACAGGAAATTCATTAGGAATTTCAGTGGAATTAGTGCAGCGATGATGGATACGGTGAAGAACCAACATAAGTCTTTTCATTGGACAGTAGAGGCTGAAAAGAGCTTCAATCTGTTGAAGCAGAAGATCACAGAGCAACCGGTCTTGGTGCTGCCAAATTTTCATAAGACATTTTAGGTGAAATGTGATGCAAGTGGCTTTGCCATAGGAGCAGTCTTGAGCCAAGAGGACAGACCAATTGCATATTTCAGCGAGAAGCTGGATGAGGCAAAGGTGAAATACTCAACGTATGATAAATAATTTTATGCTATCACACATGCGTTGAAGAAGTGGAGGAATTACTTGATCCCAAAGGAGTTTGTATTGCATAGTGATAACCATGCATTACAGTTTGTGACTCAGCAGGAGAAGTTGAATCAAAAACATGCAAAATGGGTAGAGTATATGCAGAATTTTACATTTGTAATTAAACACATTTCAGGGACTGCTAACAAAGTGGTTGATGCTTTGAGCAGGAAATGTTTGTTGTTGTAGGAGTTCCGAGTCAAAACATTGGGCTTTGAAAATCTCAGGGACATGTATGCAGGAGATGCATATTTCAGAGAAGCATATGAAGCAGCTGAGAATCCAGTTCTCAGAGATCGAAGTTCTTGGATAGACTATATGATCCAAGAAGGATTGTTGTTCAGAGGCAATCAAGTGTGCATTCCGAATTGCTCCATGACGGAGAACTTGATGAAAGAAAATCACAGTGGAGGCTTGGTAGGACATTTCGGCCAAGACAAGACCTTTGTGAAGCTGAGCGAGTCATATTTTTGGCCGGCCATGCGAGCAGATGTTAAAATATTTGTTGATAGATGCAGGATTTGTCAGTATTTGAAGGGGAGAAAGCATAATGCATGGTTTTACCAGCCATTGCCCATACCTGAGAGGCCATGGGAGGCGATAAGCATGGATTTTGTATTAGGACTGTTGAGAGGGGTTGATTCCATATTTGTGGTGGTGGACAGGTTTTCAAAGATGGCACATTTTATTCCATGCCAGAAAACCAGCAATGCGACTCACATCGCGAACTTGTTTTTCAAGGAGATTATTCGACTCCATGGATTGCCGAGAAGCATTGTATCGGACAGGGATACCAAATTCATAGGGAATTTCTGGAGGACCTTGTGGAAGAAGCTAGGAACTAACCTAGCATTTATTTTGGCTTATCATCCTCAGACAGATGGACAAACGAAAGTGGTCAACAGGAGTCTGGGAGACTTGTTGAAAAGTCTGGTGACAGACCACCATAGCAGCTAGGATAGCATATTACCACAGGCAGAGTTTTCATACAACGATTCGGTCAATCGGAGCACCGGTAAAAGTCCGTTTGAGATTGTATACGGTAGGCAGCCGAGAGGAGTATCTGAACTGCAGGAGTCAGAACAGACTGCTACTAGCAGCGCTAGTGCAGAAGAGTTTGCTAAAGCTATGAAGGAACTTCACAACAGGGTGAAGCAGCGACTGATTGATTCAAATCAGGAATACAAACGCAGAGTAGATCAACATTGGAGACAACTTCAATTCGAGGTTGGTGATATACTTCTGGCATATATGAGGAAGGAAAGATTCCCAAGGGGAACATACAACAAGATAAAGATGAAGAAAATAGGGCCATGTAGGGTCCTGAAGAAACTGGGAGAAAATGCTTATGAGATTGAATTGTCGGATGACATCGGAATATCTCTGACATTCAATGTCTCGGACTTATATCCATATAAAGCTGAGGAAGCAGGAGCTGGAAATGATGAGCAGTCAGAGGTCCAGTGGCAGAAGCAGATGCCGATTGTAGAGAAGTCGCAGATGGAGCGTATATTGGACAAGCGAGTAGGTAAAAAGACCAAGAGGAAAGAATACTATGAGTACCTGGTCAAATGGAGAAATCACCCAGTGGAGGATGACAGCTGGGAGACAGAAGCAGAAATTCAAAAGCATGGACAGACCGTGCAGGAGCTCATGGACAAGAGTCCATGAAATTTTTCAAGCCGACGAGTATGATGCAGGAGCATCTCCAACTCGAAAAGCGAGCCAACGTGGAAGGCAACGAACAGTTGGGCAAGCCAACATAAAGTTTTGAATTTTCATTCAAGAGAATGCACCAATGTATAAATGATGCATTTGTGAAAGAACCTTTTGTATGTTGTATCAGACCTCAAGCCATACGCTCTTGTCTGAAATAGATAGGAGGTATTTAATATATTTAATGCAGGTAGATAGATGTTTATGTTTGTATTAGACAGTTTTAGAATTCGAGAGGGAAAACGGATATAGACACCCTCATTGTATCATTGTAATATATTGAGAACATTCAGAAGAGAAGAGGGCTAGCAGAGAATTGTATGAAGAACACCCATGTACAAATTTTGAATTAATAGAATGAAGTTCTGATTCAAATTCATGGCTGATGTTATTTCTTTGTGTTGATGATGTGTTCATGAATGTTTGTTTTCTGGTTATGCATTTTCTTTGTATATGATGTGAATGTGATTTCAAGGTTCAAACTGAAGTCTGAGAGAGAATTAGTTTCATTTGTTTCTCTATTCTGAGCCAAGAGATTCCTGCAAAGAGTGCAGTGGAATTTGTCCGCAAGGAGTGCGTGACTGCAGGGTTCAGATAGAGGTAACTTTTGTTCTAAGTTCTCTGAAGTGCAAATCTGGCACCAGAGCCATGCAAGGGGTGCGCAGGTTGGACAAAGACTCAGAGTTGTGATTCTGAGAAAGGACATTGAATACTACTACTGCAGGAGTGCGCAAAGACGAACAACTTCAACCCTTCGACGTTGTTGAAGATTTTCCGCAAGGAGTGTGAGCAAGATAGTTCTTGCCAAGGACTTAAGGTCGAAGCAAGCTCAAGAGGGATAGGTTTTGAATGTCGTTGAAGAACAACAGAGCCAAGTTTTGCGAGAAGGTCCAAGGGAAGCATCGCAGGTTAGCAAGAGAATAGGTGAATGAGTCTCAACAGGGAGGCACTTCGTAAAACATCGTGGATCTACTAAAGAGAGAACAAGTGGACAAAATCCTCGAGGAGATTCTACGAAGTTCCGTGGACCATTAGATCCTACGAAGGTGCGAGAAGGTTATCGGTGCAAAAGAGAGGAGGTTCAAAGCTCAGGAGGACAAGAGCCATTGATCCGAGTTAGAAGGAGTCGTCGGATCTGCATGTGGCATTGCATATCGAGGATTCGCAAGGTGAAGCGCCAAGGGTTTGCAACGAGAGTTGCGATATCGCGATCCATGATATCCTGATAGGATCGGAACCATTGATCGTGTGGTACGCGTGTCCAGAGATCCCAAAGAGTGGGGTTCGAAGAATCAGGGTTCTCAACAGCAGAGAACGCTTGCATGTTGGATTCGCGATCCGCGATATCCCGACAGTGACGTGGCAGTGTGGGACCACAGGTGCTGGTGGATTACAGGTGGCATCATATCGAGGATCGAGGAAAGACAAGTCCCGAGTCCATCGACATCGGGACTCACGATCTCGCGAGTTCCGAAACCCCGATAAAAGTATAGAAGGTGGAGATGTCAAGTCCACACGTGTATCGGGGAACCGACACATCGGGGTTCGGAGGTTGGAATTTCAACTTGTCGACATCGTGAGTAGAGATGCCCTGATAGGGAGAAATCCGATATAATGGGGGAGAAAGTCAGCGATTGAACTGCATCGGGATTCGGGGAATCATAAGGCATAAGGGGTGTGACTACAAAATTTGCGAAATCGCGAATTCCGATTTCCCGATCGGTAAGGGAGATTAGTAAGGAGTTGTTGTGGGTAAATAATTCCCAACAGGGAATTGGAGGAGCATTGACACTCTTCGGGACGAGGTCAGAGAAGGTTCTGGTGGAAGCGGACGTGTGCCAAGGGTGACGTCTGCACCAATAGCTCTTGTTTCTTGAAGGTGGGTTTGCAATAACACATGCAATGGATGATCTGATGTACCTACAAACATCTTTTTGAAGCTTCATCCAATAAAAATGATTTTTTAGTAATGCCACTATTTTATCCACACCAAAGTGTCCAACCACCCAACTATAATGAGGTTCCCAAATCACATTTCCATTCTCTCTTGAAGGAACATAGAGATGGATCAGATGGCATATTAGTCGATCTTGGAGATAAAATTATGGAACTAATTTGTCTGTGGTGAATGTTTGATGAGTAGAAACAAATTCAAAGTCACTATTGTATAATTTTGGCCACCCAAATATATCATTCCCAGAAGAGTTAAGCATGGTGGTTAGCACCACAATGAAGGGATGATCAGGGAAGTCTGCAACATGGTTTGTTTTTACTGTCTTGTACTTGATGTTCAAGTGGACTTGTTGCAGTTATGTGGAATACTTCTGATGGTAGTCATTCTATAACTTTCCCTATGTCTACATGGATTACATATGCCTATGATCAGTGTGGATGATCGTTTCCTTCCCTAGAATGTAGTTCTTCCACTATCAACATGCCTGAACAATGGAGTACATCTATTTGTCATAGGTGGGGTATCTACAAATATCATCAAATAGCGTTTCACTTTGATAGGCTGCTATATGCTCATGATGAGTGAGGACTACACTGATAGCATAATTTCAATCATATGTCTCAATATCAAATGGTTTTTGTAGGTTTGTCAGAATAAGTATTGGTGCTACGAAGAGGAAAAATTTCAAATCCTCGAATGTTTTCTATTGGAGCATCGCGCAAACAAAATTTTCCTTCGCTCCACCCTTGGTCACTTACATTAGGGCCCAAGTGATATGAGAGAATTACAACACAAACCCATGGTAGTATTTGATGAGGCCCAAGAAGTTGAAGTTTGATCAATTTCTTTGGGGAGGACCGATTGCAGATGACTTGGATCTTAGTTGGATCCACATGCACACCCTACTCATCCACAAAACATCCCAAATATTGGATTCTCTAAATGGAGAAGGAATAATTATCCAAATTGACATATAAATTGTACCATCGCAGGGCGCCCAAGACCTACTAAATGTGCTTCAAAATTTTCTCCTAGGTTTCTATAAATATGAGGATGTCATCCAGATATATGAACAGAAAGGAGTTCATGAATTGCAACAATATATCATCCATCATATGCATGAACGTGTTCAGGGCATTAGTCAAGCTGAAATTCATGACCAACCACTCGAGGAGACTTTATTTATACTTGAAGCATGTCTTCCATACATACGTTTTATCAATAAACACATGGTGGTAGTATGAATTTAGATCAGGGTGAGTGCAAGATAATGATGGTCTCTCATGACGGGTTAGTGGCAATGCAAAAATGAAAAAAAAACAATCTTCTAACTTGGAAGGATTATTCAAGGTACTTTTACAATGAATTTGAATATGGTGTAAGAAGATGAAACATAGTAAATTGAATTATATTTCCTAATATAGAACTTTTATTCATAGACATTGTGAATAACTAGGTCAAATTTGTTTTTTTATAAAAGTGGTATCTTATTTTTCCAACAAAATATAAGGTATATGTTTTCATTCATGCAGGTGTTGAGTGTCTTAGTGATGGAATTTCATTCCAAAAACTTGTATACTTGTAGAAAACTTGTTTTTCTTATGTTGTGTATTTTTTAGAAATTTTTAATATTGATTTTATATATTTTTTAAACTACCAAAGTCAACATATTCCTGAAATCATAATGTCTTTTGTATGTGGAGGCTTAAAAAGTATTAAAATGATCAAAACAATTTTTATTTATTTTTATATCATAGGCATCGATCTCATTTTGTGTTGCATATAACTCATTTGACAAATGGTTAAGCTGAGAAAAAGTTATATAAGAAATAAGAGAGGTATGTATTCTAGGATTTTGATACATGTGAAGACAAAAATAGATTAAAAATAGTAAACAATTGTTAGATAATCCAAAATACAAATATCATAGTTTATAAAGTTAGAATAAAATGATTATTAATTTAGAATATTAAATTAATAATCTAGAATATTTTATTAATAAATGTAGACTTTTAGAAATACATTATTGTTGTAAAAGATATGACTCTAGAAAGGTGCCGTATCTTAGGCTCTAAATTAGGAGTATTGTTATAAGATTGTTAAGATAACATTTATTGTAAATGGACACTTGTTTATTTAATAAGTGATCCATATCTAGAGTTTGTTAGAACATTTAGCTTATATATAGCTCATTGCAAGAGTATTGTGTTGTTCGGGTGTAAATTCTTGCAAAGTATCTTATGTAATTTATTTTCCTATTTAATAAAAGTGTGTCTGAGGACACTTCTTCCATTAACAATAATAATTAAAAAAAAAATTATATATTTGAAATTTGCATAGCTGACTTGATCTATGTCTATAATTTTGTCAACAAATGAATTGTTTATCCCGTAGAAAAATAACGTCAAAGACATAGATATAGAGGGGTATTCACAAAAATGGAGGTTTTTATGAATTTCTAGAACAAACTATTAGGTTTTTCATCTCAAACCTAATTCTAAGCCAACCAAGTCAGCATACACCTTGTCTATCCCACCCAAAAAAATTAAATTCAAACAAGCGTGCATGCGCTCCTAAAAATCATTCCCTTCCTTCTCTATATTTTTCCTCCCTCTCCTAAATATACGCCTCCATCTCTCTATCTCACTCTCACTCTCCCTCTCTACCCCCCTATCTATCTCCTTCTCTCTCCCTCACACTCCTATACATCGTAAGACCTAGACATGGAAATATTTATACATCAAAAGGAATGGAAATACATAGAGATATACCTTACCTTGAGATGCCTTAGTCCCTCACACCCACTCCCTATTTATCCCCCCCCCTGTTTAAGTCTCCCTCCCTCTCTATCTCTATTTCTCTCTCTCTGCCCCTTTGTCCCTCACTCCCTTCTCTCTTCCACCTCTCTTCCACCCTTTATCTCTCTCTCTTCATTGTTAGTCTCTATCTCACTCTCTCTGCCCCTCTTTCTCTCTCTATTCCCCCTCTCTGTCTCCCTCTATATCCCCTCCTTCCTCTCATTCTATCACTAACCCCCCTCTATGTCTCCCTCTCTACTTCACTTCCTCTCACTATCCCTCTCTCTAACCCCCTCTCTTTCTCCTTATCGTCCCTGTCACACTCTGTCTCTACGC
>ML780960.1:126167-148764 GCA_009831015.1 Picea engelmannii
AAGCAATGACAATAGCATGAAAATTTCATGGAAATGTCATGGCATCAACAAGTTTCTGGGATTGGGTTTGGGAGGGTTATTTGTTTCCTCATGTGCTCTAACCCAAAAATTGGGTAGGAATGTGCAACAAAATCTCATATATGGTGAAGGGAAAATAATAATGGTTTCAAGTGTCCATGGAGGAATTTTGGTAGCATAAAATTACTTTCTATAGTGTGTCATGAAATGTAACCTAAAAACCTTTATTTGTAGGTGGAAAATGGTACCCATTCCAATATCTAGTTTCCATGTGAACTCTCTTGTTCTATTGATAAAAATCAATAAGTTTAGTGGACATCATGGAAGACTGAATATATTTTATTAATAATTGATTGGTTTAACAAAATTTACATATACCCACTACACAATCTAAACAAACATGTGCATTAATGAGTCTTTGACTAGTCTTTTTGGCATTTATATTTAGGGTTACACATAAATCAAATCATTTTATATATGTCATGCATAGAAAGAGGGGAATAATGTGTGTTCCCTAGAAAATAAGATTGAGATTAAATTGTTAAGTGATTTACAATTATTTAGAAGATAAATGAGAAAATTTATTTCTATCATAAATTATTGTAATATGCAATTTTTTTAAGGTCACAATATTTTCAACTGACCACTATTTGAGTGTGGATTGTCATTTGATTTAGATGGAGATAATTCAAGAGGCACTCCATATTGTTGGATGTGAGTTATAATACGGATATCCACAACATTCATGCAAATAATTTAGAAGGAATGATCTATAGATGATGTAGAGATACATGGTTGATTAGCAAGCAATGTTATTGAGAACCATTAATTGCTTATGGATTTATCACTTAACAATCTTTTCCACCATAATATATTCCTTAATGCATAATGCAAGTATTTATAATGACTTTATAAACAAATCAAGGGATTAATACACATAAAATTCATACACTTTGAAATTCATATATTCATCAGCATCAAATGTAGAAACAATGAGAATCATAAAAACCATGCCATGAAATGTATATATATACTCAACATCGACTAAATTGTACATTTAAAAAAAATGGAAACTTGTGCCCAATATACAAAGTGACAACAAGTTCCCTAACATAAAAAACATCTATATTGTGGCCTAGCTACAAAATTGAAGTAGTTGGTCAATCATTGACCATTTCCACCTATGCCACCCTTAGGAGCATCCTGGAAATCTATATTTCTTCTCTTTCTCTAGAATGCACCTCGAGAGGTTTTAGGCCTAGGCATGTTTCAACGCTTTGGAGAGTACACAAAGAATAAAGAATGTTATAAGTTTTTTTCATCAATGAATTAATAGACACACAAATTGATACTTTGTAATTTAACCTAAGACAACTTACCGCATATGGAACTTTCAATTGTGAGCATGTTACCCTCCTCCACGACCCAATCTCTCTGCAATGACACCCTCCATCAGTTACAAATATTAAGTCAAGAAAATTAAACAAATATGTGTAAAACAAAATTCATGAAACATAAAAAATTATCATGAATGCATTATGTCATAGTGAATATCTAAGGCATCGATGGAGATTCACTGGCAAATGGAGTAGTAGGTTGTACAACCTGCTCCAAGATAACCTTTGTTATGGAAGTCTTTGTCGATGGGGCTGAAAGTGGCAGTGGGGGTGGGTGGTAGATAGGTGGGTTGTGATGGACCCTCACAGGTTGTACAACTGATTCCAACACCCTAGGCCTGGAGAAAGGAAACCTAGAAGCAACACCTAGGTGTCGAGGGGGTGCAATACTACTATACCTAACAAATATATCGAGGTCATGCATACATAATAATAAAATTGAACTATTAATACCAAATAGTAAAATTAAAAAACATAACACAAACAATTTGAGAATTATATGATATTTAACTTTACACATGATACCTGTGATGTTGGTGAGTACTTGTCCATCCCAGATGAACAATCCCCAACATCACCTAGTGCCAAATCCAAAAGAAACAATATAAAATATAAAAATTTTGAGGATGTCATAAAATAAAGAAATGATTATGACGAATCTATCAAATGTGATACATACATGTGTGTACGGTGCACCCAATGAACATGTTTCCTCTACTGCTGCATCAATGCTGGGGCTAGGAACTGATGCATCCATAGTTGTAGAGGGTCTACTGCTGGGATGAAAAAACTACAAAAAAACATACAATCAAATATCTATATAAATACAAAAAATACAAAATAAATATATAAAGATGAGGAAGATAGAGAGGGTTAAGATACTAACCTCCTCCATGAAGCTATTCTATCCACTGGGATCTATAATCCCATAACATGTCTACCCACATCTCGAGCATCTATGAGGTTCACATCGATGACTCCTATGTCCATGTGCCTTGTCCTCACTGTACTCTCCTGTGCATGCTAACGCTCCAACTCCTTTATCAATGTCACTGGCAGGTACCTCCTACCAAGATAATGCAACAAATATATTGTGTTGCACTAGGCTACGAGTCAAAGAGGAGATGGCTAGTTGTACTTATTGCAAGTTCTCTATAAGAGGAGGATGTTGGGTAGGGGGGCCATGCCTTCGCCTGGGTGGACGAGGACCTAAATCAAGGTCGCACCTAGCATGCTCTCAGTCCTGTTCAGACCCTCAACCCACCCCATGGAAGTCACCAATGTCAAAGTAGTTGACATGCTTACCCATAATAAACTGAGCCCATAATTTTCTCAGAAAACATAAGGGAATATCCCTGTTATTGCAGGGAGGTTTATCAAAAACCATGTACCACCTATCCATCCAATTTTAACTAGTCTAGGGATGGATGCACTAGTCAATGGAGATGTGTTTCCTAGTCAATGCTAGTTCTTGTCCATTTCTAGGATCCCTAAAAATAGATAATATTTGTTTTCTTGAAATGCTCAGTTCTTTGACTTGGTTTCTGTCCAAACCAGTGCTACAGTACTCATACATATGTGCCCTATAATGAAAAATAAAGGTCAATTTCCCTTGGGAACTTGCAATGGACTACACAATGATGTCCAAAGAAGTGTCCAAGGAGACTCTGCTACGCTCTCTAGTCTCCCTTAATTGTTCCTCAAGGGTTAGTAATATAACCAAACCCTCATCAATTCTAGTGTTTACATTCTGTGGTTGTGGTGGGTTGGGGTTTTGATCTTCTTGGTTTTCTTGTGAGGGGTTTAAATTGTCTTGGAGCTCCATTGTATTATATATGTTGCAATTTAAAATTCATGACATGTAAATTAGGTTCCATTTTTATTTAAAATACAAATTAGATTTTTTTTTTTAATTTAGATTATTGGGAGAAAATTACTAAATTGGAATGACTAAATAGGATTAAAATTAAGAAAAATGTAACATACCTGCACATGGTGGCCCCCTCGCCCCTTTGTTCCTCTTCTCTAGCTCCACTATCTTTTCCCAATGAGAGAAGTGTGAGCGTGATTTGTGCCACAAATCGCGCTTGGGCCCTTAATATGTTTTTATCAGTAAGCCCACACATGCGGTTTTTTCACTAAACCTATGTGGAAATGTACGTGGAGGTTCATCCATATCTGAACCTATATGTATAGGAATGTGTTCATGTTCCTAAGAGCGTGCACTTTTTCCTGCGAGTGTGTGTTTTTAATCATGCCATTTCCACTTTTTCGGCCACCAAGTTCTTGCACTCACCCATCAATCTTACTGAAAAATTTGGCTCCCTTGAGGTGAACGAGAAGATCATCAATCTAGGGGATTGGGTATTGGTTCTTGACTGTGATCTTGTTTAGGGAGTTGTATTCAATACAAAGTCGTCATTTCTCATCCTTCTTCTGTACGAGAACAATTGGTCTCCCACAGGATGAGGAGCTTGGTCTAATGTGTCCCTTCAAAATTAGTTATCGGATATGTTGTTTGATTTCTTCATTATCCATAACAGAACACTGAAGTTTCAAATAAATTGAATGCTCTATATGATAGGCATTGTCGTGCCAAAAAAATGTTTTATAAATAACATGAAGAAAGAAATCTAACCAACTTACATTTTAGATTGAATTGAATTTATATATAAATAGCATATGAGGAATAAAATTTTAGATTGAATTTTCATCTATTTAAATAGCTTGTGAGGAATAAATCTACCTAACTTACATTTGAATTGGATTGAATTGCATTTATGTATATCATGTGAGGAATAACTCGACCTAACTTACATTTGATTTAATGAAGTAAATACCATATCATTTAATGAAGTGGATACCATGTCATTATTTTATTAACTAGGGCACCATGAAAGCACTAAAATGATAAAGGCAACTTTGGAAAATGGAAGGGATTTTGGGAAAGGGAGAGGGGACTACATTTGATTTGATGAAGTAGATGCCATGTACTAGCAAAGCGCCAAGTGATAAACGGCAAGTCTAGAGTATTTTATCACGGGGAGACTACACGGCACTAAATTATAGAGGAAAAGCAACAAGTGATAAAGGGAAACTCTAGAGTATTTTATCACGGGTACACTAGACAGCACTAAATTATAGAGGCAAAAGCACTAAGTGATAAAGGGCAACTCCAGACTATTTTATCACGGGGAGACTAGAAAGCACAAAATTATAGAGGCAAAGCACTATCCACTAAATTATAGAGGCAAAGCACTATCCACTCCAGACTATTTTATCACGGGAAGACTAGACAGCACTAAGTGATAAAGGGCAACTCTAGATTATTTTATTAACGTGGACTGTAGGAAAACAATAAGTGATAAAGGCAACTGTGGGAAAAGGAGAGGGGATTACGACATTCAGAGATAAAGGCAACTGTGGGTAAAGGAGAGTGGGAAAAGGAGAGGGGATTACGACATTGAGTTTTATATTGTATCTTGCATCCAAATCAATTTCTTATTTTGGAATAATGGTGGTCCCATTATCTGCTGATGTTTTCTGTTAAGTTGTCATCCATCCTACAGGACAAACCGGTATAGTCCATGGGCAAGAAGTTCTATATATACCATTGGCAGTAACAGGGTTCTACCGCATAAAGTTTAGTTCATTATTTTGAGATATCTCCGCAGGTCAAAAGACCTTATATCATATCCTAATGTCTCCTGTTTCTGTGGTACCGTTGGCCTGCAAATTGTGCATACCCAGATCCTTGATCAGTACTACTCATCAGCTTAAGCCTCTCCATACCACAATCCCAACTCCTGGAATGCGTGGGGGAAGGAGATCTGTAACACCTTCCATGACCATGTGTTTGAACACCGTCGCATCTGATGATGGCGGCCTACAAAGACGCATAGGCGATTATCATTCCAAACTCTGGGAGGATGATTTCATAGAGTCCCTCACAACGCCGTATGGGGTGGGTAACTAATTTCTTTTGAATTTATTCTTTTTTCAGAATTACATTCTTTCTTCAGAATTAGATAATGAATTGATTTTAGTCTTTGATGTAGGACAATTAGTGATAGAGTGTGTTGTTAAGGCATTTTGTTAAGTTATTGATTAAAAAAATTTTGAGACAAAATCTAACCATATTAAAAGTTGATAGAGTGCGCTGTTAAAACACTCTGTTAAGTTATCCATACTGAAACAAAATCCAACCATATTAAAAATTAATATATCTCAACAACAACAAAATGAATTCATTTTCTTGGTTTACTATTTTCTTGGTTTACTATGTTTGGGATCAGGCACCTTCTTACAGTGAACGTGCTGATACACTTACTTCGGAAGTAAAGGAGATGTTCAATCGAATGTCTATGGAGGATGAAAAATTAATCAGTCCCCTCAACGATCTCATTCAACGCCTTTGGATGGTCGACAGCGTTGAACGTTTGGGGACCGATAGACATTTCAAAAATGAGATAAAAGAGTCACTGTATTATGTTTACAGGTCAGTTACCAGTCTTTTTATCAATAAATTATTTGAAATTATGTTGGTCAGGTCAGTTACCACAGTCACTGGATTATGTTTAAAGGTCAGTTACCACAGTTCCGATAAATTATTTTAAATTGTGTTGGCCTGCAGTTATTGGAACGAAAAAGGCATTGGTTGTGGGAGAGATAGTGTTGTTTCTGATCTAAACTCAACTGCATTGGAGCTTCGAATTCTTCGACTACACGGATACACTGTGTCTTCAGGTATATATCCACATATTATTAATATTAATCAGTCATGGTTGAATCCAAATTGCCATTTACATTTAATTCAAATATGTAATTTTAATGTTAAAACTCTGTCAAAGTACATGATCTCTTTCTTCTTGGAAGTTTATAAAGGATTTCATTTTATTTCAGAGGTTCTGAAAGTTTTTTAAGACCAAAATGGGAAGTTTGCATGCTCTCCCAGTCCGACAGAGGGAGAGATCAGAAGTGTTCTTAATTTATATCGGGCTTCCCTCATTGCCTTTCCTGGTGAGAAAGTTATGGAAGAGTCTGAAATCTTCTCTGCAAAAGAAGCTGTACAAAAGATTCCAGTCTCCTGTCTTTCACGGGAGGTGAGCAGTACTGATATTAGGTGCCTGCTAATTCTTACATCATATTTATATGTGTTTTACAGTTTCAATCATTTGGTTGACAGATAGGGGACGTTATGGAATATGGTTGGCACACAAATTTATCAAGATGGGAAGCAAGGAATTACATGGCCGTATTTGAAGAAGATACTAATCTATCGTTGAATAAGAATAAGTATGACTAATTCCATTATTTCCACAAGTCACATGTTAAATTCTCAACGAGTATAACATTTTGTTGACGGGACATTTTACAGTTGATACTTTGCATTTTCGAGTTGCAATATAATGACAACGTACCTTTTGTTGATGGACATTTTTTCAGTTGATACTTTGCATGTTCTAGTACAACGTACCTTTTGTTGATGGACAACAGTTCTCTGTACAGTAAAATTTATTTATAGAATTTTAAGTTGATACTTTGCATTTCATCTTCCAAGGACGGAATATATGAACGGCCAGACGCTCTTACAACTTGCAAAATTGGAGTTCAATATGTTTCACTCCTTACAGCAGAGGGAATTACAATGTCTGTTGAGGTGATGTGAACTTTGTATTTGGATATCTTCTTTAAAGACAAACTTGGATGTGAGTGGACTAATATTCAATAATGTATATGCACGAAATCTTTATGTAGATGGTGGAAAGAGTCGGGTTTACCGCAACTGACCTTCGCTCGGCATCGTCATGTGGAATTCTACACTCTGGCATCTTGCATTTCGATCGAACCGAAACATTCTGCATTCAGATTGGGCTTTGCTAAATTGTGTCATCTTGTCACGGTTCTGGACGACGTCTACGACACGTTCGAAACGATGGACGAGCTCGAACTCTTCACAGCGGCAGTTAAGAGGTGGTATCGGTGGATAAATTCAATGAATTTGAAGCATATTTTCTTTCCTCTATACTGTCTCTGAAGGAGATAATTTATTTGAAAAATAATTGTTCGTCTAATAACATATGAACAGATGGGATTCCTCTGAGAGAGAGCGCCTTCCGGAATATATGAAGGAACTGTACATGGTGGTGTTTGAAACCATGAATGGATTGGCGCAAGAGGCGGAGAAGACTCAAGGGCGAGACACGCTCGGCTATGTTCGAAAGGCTGTATGGAATCATGGACAATAAGAATTCATACATGAAAACAAATATATCTTTCTGACAATGTTAACATGGCCTGATAATTCGTTAATTTTCTTTCTGTGTGCAGTGGGAGGCTTATTTTGATTCATATATGGAAGAAGCAAAGTGGATCTCCACTGGTTATCTGCTAACGTTTGAGGAGTACTACGAGAATGGGAAAGTTAGCTCTGCTTATCGCGTAGCGGCATTGCAGCCCATCCTCACATTGGACGTACAGCTTTCCGATTACATCTTGAAGGGAATTGATTTTCCATCGAGGTTCAATGATTTGGCATCTTCCTTTCTTCGACTGCGAGGAGACACACGTTGCTACAAGGTACTACCAATCACTTTCTGTATCAAATGCAAATGCAAGAAGATTGTACTTTTATTTTAAAAGTGGTTTGGTTTTGAATTGGATGACTGAAGACCATAATGCCCACTGATGATGATAATGTCCTTGGAACGGAATGGTACGGTGATTACAGGCTGACAGGGCCCGTGGAGAAGAAGCTTCATGTATATCGTGTTATATGAAAGACAATCCTGAATCAACAGAGGAAGACGCTCTCAATCATATTAATGCCATGATCAATGACATAATCCGAGAATTAAACTAGGAATTTCTCAGAGCCGACAGCAATATTCCCATACCTGCTAGCGAACATGCTTTTGACATAACCAGAGCTGCCCACCACCTCTACATATACCGGGATGGCTTCAGCGTTGCAAACAAGGAAACGCAAAATTTGGTAAAAAAAACACTTCTCGAATCTGTGCTTCTATAAACGTCGATCATATCTACAACAAAAGACTCAAGACTCACTACCCCAAATTGTTAACGTTATGACATAGTTTCTCTTTGTAACACTGTGATTTTATCATGTTGGAGATAATGCTTAGCTTAGAAATTGGTTTGGGTTTATTAGTAATTAGTTGGAGTAACTTTGATTTTGTTGAGAGATTCTCTCAACAAACATTTACAGGTTTAGAATAAGTTGGATTTCACAATAAGAATGTAAATGTATTTATATTATGCAAATACTTAATGTAAGATAAGTTTTGTGTACAATTGTATTTTCTAAGTTGATATCAGAGTTGATTGCTGTGGGTTATCTCCCTCACGTAGCCCAGTAAGTTGAGAGTATTGAGCAATCTGGAGCAGCTACCTACATGGAGGTTTGAATTGCAGTTGAGGGTTTCTCTCAACAAACATGTACAGGTTTAGAATAAGTTGGATCTTGCAACAAGAATATAATGATATTTATATTGTGCAAATAAGTAATTTGGAAAATAAGTTTTGTGTGCAATTGTATTTTCTAAGTTATCATTGGGCTATGATTATAAAGTTGAAGGTTAGTAGGTTATATAAATATAAATTGAAGAGAGGTTTTTGAAGTTTTCATGAGTTGAGAGGTTAATAATTTTTTTTATGTTTTTTATGAGTTGATAGGGTTACAAATATTTTGACATTGACATTCACTCATGATATAAAGGATATTCTAAGAGTGGTTTTTATCATCCCCTTTTTAGTGTCACAAATATGACAAACTATTTCATCCCACAATATATTAAGAATTGCTTAGTACTATCTTTCACTATGTAGTTTGTAGTTCATCATAATTTGTTCATATTTTAGTAATATTGATTTTCTTCTTTAAGCTAGCTATACTAGAAAGATACTTTTGATATTGGGTTAATGATGTCTTTATAGTATCTAGATTTTTCCTTATCCTCTATTTATTTATTGTGCCACAAATTCTCCTTATATTTAGATGTGATAGTATTTTTAATGGTGTCAATATTCTACATATTGTGCAAAGTAACCTCCTCCTTTATTCCCCAATGGTCTAACTAAGACTTAGCATATTTATGTCAACCCCTCTTATGCCCCTCTTAAGTTATAGGTGTCTTTCACTAGAGTTTGAAGTAATCTTAACAAGCCTCTTGTCTTTCATGTTAGCTAACTTATGTTTTTACCTTAGGTATCTAGTCATAGCCACACTCTTGATGGGGTAAAGAAAAACTTCTATGAGGAGAATATGATGGGGCATTTTTCTTTAATATTTAGATTATAAATTATAAAATGCTTCTAGATTTGGGTTACTGCAAGCTTATATCACCCTCGCATGACAAGATAGTTGCAACAAGAACATGTATAACTTATTAGAATATGGTGTTAAAAGATGAAATGTAGGAAAATATATTAGCTTCTATAATATGTAACTTTTGTTTATTGAAATTTTGTATAATTGAGAAAAAAACATGTTTTTCTAAGAGCGGTATCTTATTTTTCCTCTAAAATACAATTCATATTTTCATGTTAAGATGTTGATTCAGTATCTAAATGATATAACATCTTGAAATAATTTATAACAATCGATTCTTTAGCCCTGCCACTATTTTTTCAAAATTTTAATGTTAATTTTAGATTTTTTTTAAAATTTAATAAAGTGATTGAAGTTTTGAAATTACAAGGTCAAGCATTAAGCATTAAGATTTGAGGGTCTTAACATAATCAATCGTTTTTTATTTAATATAGATCTTTGTTTATACTGCTTGAATCATCGAAAGAGTCAAAGTTGTTAGTTCAACAATGATGCTTTCAAGCACATGGTATTGGTGACCCGTGGTATTGAGCTAGTGGATTACATGTAATGAAAGTCTATAAAAGGATCGTGATGATCCATTGTAATGTGTCAAGAGTTGAGTGGTGAAGCCTCACTTGGTTGAGGCCAAGAAATTGGATGGCTCAAGGCCAAATTTGGCCAAGGGAAATAATAGATCTATTGCTAGCTAGTTTTTCCCATAAGGGTTTTCAAGAGTAAATCTCATGTGATTTATGTGTACATGTTTCTATGTTATTTGGATTTTTATTTTTGTCACATTTTTATTTCCTAACAACTGGTATCAGAGCAAGTTTAGTTGTTGCACAAGACTATCATGAAGTTCGAGTCATTGTTTGGCTCCAAGAAGAGTGGTTCGATGTAGGAACCATGCAGATAACCATTTCCATTGGGATGAATGAATGTGGAAGACATTGATGATGCTAGAATTTTTCTAGGCGTGAAGATCAATCATACGGACCATGGAGAGTGAGATTGCTCTTTTGGATATGTATGCCAATTTTGAGAGTTTGGAGGCTCCACACAAAGTTTTTGACAAAATGTGTAAACATGATGTTGCATGATTCAAAAAATGGGTTGATGAAGGAGGTCATGAGGCTCTATCAACAAATGCAATAAGAAATTGCAGGTCAAAGCAATGGGAACATGAGAGGTTGGTGATAGAAGTGTCACGATGTAATCGAAAGGAGATAAGATGGGGACATAAGCACTAGGATAGAAACGATAAAAAAAATAAAAAAATTGATGGAGTTGAATGTAAATGGACATATGATTGTAAGACCCAGTTAGACATGCATAAATTGGGTTTGCAATTTCTTCGATAAAGTTTATATGTATCCCTAGGTAATAAAGGCAGCATGCGAGATTCCCAAATACCCTAACATTGAGGGAGTTTTGGCCAGACTTGGTCAGGGTTAATACAAATTCAAGTTTAAAGGGGGGAATGTTAGGATAAACTTGACGCAGTGCAAGAGTCAAAGTTGTTAAGTCAACAATGGTGGTTTCAGGATATCGTACTAGTGCCTCGTGGTATTGTGCCTATGGATTAGATGTAATGAAATCCTATAAAAGGATGGTGATGCTCCATTGTAATGTGTCAAGAGTTGAGTGGTGAAGGATCACTTGGTGAGGTCCAAGTCATATTTGGCCAAGGGAAATAATAGATCTATTGTTGGCTTATTTTTCTCTTAAGGGTTTTCCATGGTAAATAGTGTGTGATTTATGTGTGCATGTTTCTATGTTATTGGAATTTTTATTTCTCTCAAATTTTTACTTCCTCACATATATGTGTACATCATATAATTTTTTTTGCAAATGGGAGAGGCAATAAAAAGATACAGTAGAAACAAAAGACCTATGTATTTTAGAATTATGACATATATAAAATAAAAGTGAATAATTTTATTTTTCTTTATATATATATATATAAGAATAATCTATGTTTAAGGTCACGACCAAGCCATACACCAAATTAGTGTATGAGACCCCTTTGTTTGTGGGACAAGGGATCCCCTCCTCCCATTGATTTGACTACTAAAGTCTACAGAGGTATACATATCGTACTGTTGATCCACATTCATGATCAAAATTGTGTTTTTATTTAACTGTACATAAGATTCTTCCCTTGTTTTTCTTTGTTTTTTCCCGCTCAATATTTTTCTCCTTTATCAAAATTATTCCAACACTTAGCCAAAATTCAAGCAATGCCGAGAGAGGGTGGAAAACGTTTTGGACCCATATGTTTATAGGTCCATATGTAGAAACTCCATAATCGATTGTCCTTCAAAATGTACTTCCCATTTTTGTGTTCCCAAAATTGTACCTTTTCCATTTTTCAATACTTAACCACTTTTCATAAAAAGTGGATGCAGGGCCACTTACCATCCGATAACCTTTTCTCAAGTCTCTAAGTCCACAAGTCTCGTATTCTACAAAACACACCTTGTACTTCTTTGATTTGAAAAATGGCCATCTCCCATATTTAGTCATATTTCTAGTTTCGGTGCGAACCTCCTTACTTTTCTTTGTAGGTCTGTGTTCATAGGTTTGCAAGTCCATAGTCCCATGTTCTACAATTTCCATTTTCCATCCCTCATATTACACTCTCATACTTATCATTTTTCATCTGTCGCAATGTCACATCACCACTTCCCATCACATTTATTGTCCCCACCACATCATCCACCACTTGTGTAAGAATAATATCATTATTAAATTCATGAAACATTTTAAACCTTGCAATGAATTCAAATCTCATGCAAGTTGACAAGATTAAAAGAAAGACTTATATTAATTGAACTATCATGACAATACATGGTGAAATTAAGTAAAACTAATATGCCAATCTGTAAATATCGACAATAGCGCCACCTATTGTCAAAGACAAAAGTAGAGAAAAGAATGCCAAGTAAGAAAAAGGACTTGTATTGTAGAGACACATGAAACACACTTGGGCATGAGGATCAAGAGTTACAGTGGTTGATGCCATACAATTACTACAAGACTCTTTCTCTAGCTAAGAAGAAGACAAATTTAATTTGGAATTTAGGTATAGGATTTTCAAGTTGTGTTAGAGAATTAATAGACTTCAAAGAAGTTGTTTAATCGTTTGCATATACGTTCAACTCTGAGAAAAGAATAATTCAACTGTAAGGAAATAAACCATTTTCTTTATCTCCTTTAGCATTTTCCATAATTCTATGACTCCCTACATCTACCTTATATTTAAAAAATGAAGAGGCCAATGAATTTCTGAAAAAAACATAGAGGAGGGGAGATATTTCTAAGAAACTATTTGGAGGACCCAAACAATAACTCTGGTATTTCCAAGATTGAGGTAACTCCACTAAAATGCCCATACAAAGAGTTTGCCTGGTTTCTTTCCTATATTATTGGTTTGGAATCTACTTTATTTGTACTAAGAAATATTATATATTCCCTGCATTTTTCTTTGCATGAGAAAGCCATTATAGACTGGGGTTACCTTATTTCAAGAGAAGTTTCTTTCCAACTGAAAAATTTGAAAATGAATCAAAAATTCTATATGACTTATTACCTCATATGTGCCATTACTTATGGCCATGTATTTGAAGACTTCCCAAGGAAAAAGAACATTGATTTTGAGGTGGAACTAGTTTATGCATAGTATTTGGATTTGTATAGACATAAAACTCAAAATAACTTTTAATCAGTTCATAATTATTTCATTTCAGAGTTCAAAAAGTTTATTTTTGGCCCTAATATGTCAATACTATCTCTTGAAGCTGTTGGGTATGTGTTATATTCTTTTCACGAGTAGTAGTGTCTGAGCACCTGCGTTGGGCGTGCAGGGGGGTTAGAGGGGGGTGTAGGGGTTCGGGGGCAGCGCCCCCGAATTTTTTTTTTGGGCCGACATATTTTCGCCGGGCCGACATATTTCCGGGACCACATATTTCCGGGACCACATGATATTAGGTGGTTTTTTGGCACATGTTTTTTTGCCGATGGTTTTCTATTTTCGGTTAAGGAATTAGGGTTTTGGACTAATCCAGGTCATTGGGTTAGGGTTTTGGATGCCGCTGGATCCTATATGTATATTGTATTGTAAACAATGTAACACAATGTATGAATATAATATATGCTGGTTTTCCTGGTTTGGGTTTCCAAGTGAAAAATCTCTATGTAATGTTTGTATTTTCCATTGTATCTTTTCTGTTCTTTTCTGAATATCAGTTTGCAGTAGATATTGTACAAGGTTAGAATTTACAGAAGCAACCACCTTTTTCTCAAGGAAATGATTTTCTGAGACTTCCAAGGAATTTATTGTTATTAGGTTGTTTGGTGGTGAATAAAAGCCTTTTCTTCTCCCATTTTATGTATCAAATAGACTTTTTTTCCGGGAAAATGTGCACATAGTATAAAACCTAGGCCCATTTATTTTACGAGAGGAAGAAAAAATAGTTCATACCCCTACCATGGAAAATTGGATAATTCATTGTAAAGCACATAACCCATATCGACAAACTTGTAGGCCATCATGACCATATGCGCTTAAAGGAATCGAAATTCGTTAAGGGTTTTGACTCGAATAACAATTTCACTGCACATATGGAATTAGTTGGTTATTCTTCATATTTCACTAAAGTTGAACAATTTCAAGAAGGTGGCGTAGATAATTTATATCTCCCTGGAATGACAACATATCAAGTTTCAGATAACATGGAAGAAATAACGAGCACCAATGAAGGTTACCAATAACATGGTAGGGAAGTCACAAAAAAACTCTAATTCACCAACAACTTCCTTTAATATAGAACCAATGGTATTGAAATGAGAAAGGAATCAACCAGAAGTTTAGATGATGGTGATGATAAAGACCCACCAAGGAAATATCTTGAAAAATCCCATATTTGGTATACCTCTGTAAAAAGAAAAATGAATATACCAACAATAGGGTTGAGCATACCTAAAACCCAGGAAACTCCACAAGCAATGGATATTGATGAGCTCATTGAAGAACCAAGCTGGTATGCACAAAGACTAATGGAAACAAGGAAAATTTTTGAATCCCTAATTACCCAGGAACCATAAATCTTTGAGGTGGAATCTGTTACTTTTCACCACACAACCTACAATTATGAATCCAAGAAATTGTTACTCGAAAAGGTCAATACAAAAAATAAAACTCCATCAGAAAGATGGAAATCATCAATTGATTTTTATGGTGTTGCACCATTGAAAATTGAAAATTGCACAATTGCATGGTGCAACCAGAAAAGATTTGAATCGGTCTATTGATACTATGGAAAGGGAGAATTTAGAATTGAAACAAAAGATAAGATAACTAGAAGTGGTCTTAATGCCCAGACCATTATTTCTAGATCCCCTGAATACAATTCAACCCACACTTGTGTTAGAAAACATTCTAGAAATAAATAATAAATGTAAAGGCTCCTCAAGTTTATTACAAGAAACAAGAAAGTACGTTGATGATGCAATACATAAAAGAATCGATATAATTCAAGAAATTTTGGACCTTGCTCAAAATATTTCTAGTTTTTCATCAAGAACACAAAATTTCAAGGAATATCTACATAAATACCTGGATAACGATGAAGGATTTCCTAGGGAAGGTGTGAGTACATTCTCAACAAACGTTTCAAGCTTAAGTGAGCCTCAAAAAAATAATATAAACCTCCTTCAACTTTCTGGATGAAATAGGTCAATGTATGTTGGTTAAGAAGAATTAAAGATTTGAAAGAATTGATAAATGAGATAGAGTTTTAAAAAATAAAAATAAAAGTGATTTTTTCCTTAAACTTTTGAATATTACGAAAGAACTTGATGGTCCTAATTTAATGATGGATACAATGATCTTATCAAAGGAAACATTGATGAGACAACTTAATGCATTAAAGGTAGATCATGAAAATGAATTTACAAAAACAATATAATTTTCTATAAAAGAAGTTGAAAAATGGTTTGTTTGATATATCAATAGAAATGACAAATTTGATAACACGTTGCATCAATCGGGTATGGATATGAGATAATTTGAAAATAAATTATTTGAAATTAAAACCAGGAATGAGATTACCATAGATCCTTTGTGGGAGTATATCGAGAAGTGGTTGAAGAAAGAATTAGTCGAGATTATTGAACCAAAAAGTCAAGAAATAGTTGTATTGGTTATTCCACCTCATCCACCACATGCATCTACAGAACATGCACGTCCAAGCAAGAAAAAGGTTATGGAAGCTTTCCATCACAATGAGTAAAGTAGCAACTGTGTTCCTCCCTTTTAAGTATTTTCTTATTCCACATTCATTTGTCATACTACCCTTTATTTCTTAGTATTATGTGAAAAACAAGTTGAGCCTTGATTTCTTTCCTCTTGTCTTCCAGGTCTTTTAATTTTATGGTCCACGAGAGCCCCATCCTAGTCTTCTTTGAAGGGCGCATGCAAATGTTTTCTTTAAAGAAATTTACTTTGTATTTAAATACTTATATTCTTTTTTTTTTAGATTTCGAACAAACTACTTGGATACTACATTATTGTATTACCAAAGACTTTGATTTAAAGAGTGATATTCCAAATGTTTTATCCATCATAATATCTTTTGTGTTTAATTAAATAATCATTTAAAGTTCTCTTTTATATGTGGTCCATTTTTCAAATCTTTTTATCATGGATATCGTTTACTATATTGATGAATGTTGTGATGAAAATGTAATCTGTATATTTATCATACTCATTTGGTTCATGTATTCTATAACATATTGTATATATTTTCATTAAAAGATACTTGGTCCAAATATCAAGTATTGTTCTGAATGAGAATGTTTTCTTTCAAAAAGTGTGGTCCTTCTCAGACTTTGTTATGTTTTCGTTTATAATTTCATAAAAAAAAGAGGAGTACCATCTCTCTAAAAACATAGGGGGATTCATATCCTCGTGAGGTTGAACTTCACACCATAAAATAGTCTTTTAATTTAACACCTACCCCCCTGTGGATTTGAACCTATGAACTCCAAGGAGGAAACACATGTTCTTAACCATTAGGCCCACTCAGGTTGTATCATGGGATTTGGATCATGCTGAACAACCCTTTTTTTTAATTAAAAAGAAACATTTTTTTTAATTCAAAGGAATGTAGACACATTATAGTTATAAAAGTGTGCACACATTATAATTATAAAAGAATGTATGTGTTTTTTCTATAAAAGTGTGTGCACATTTTTAAACCAAGAAAATAATCTCTATGCAATAATATCCAAATGTTCTTTCTTCCAATAAGAAATCCATTATCTTGGACATATTATTTCTAACGAAGGCATAGTTGTATACCCAACAAATATAGATGCAATTTCTGAATGGAAAGCACCATCTAATGTACATGAAGTGCGTAGTTTCACAGGTATGGAAAGATACATCAGAAGATCTGTGGAATGATTTTATAAAATAGATAACCCAATTACTTCATTTCTTAGGAAGGGAGGAAAGTTTAAGTGGACAAATGAGTGTGATCAATATTTTTCCATACTCAAGCAATGTTTGACTTCATCTCCAATACTAAAGGTACCATATATGGATAGGAAATTTATAGTATGCACTGATGCATCAAAGGAGGGATTGGGTGTATTAATATCCCTATATGGAAGAGTGATTTCTTATGCCTCTCATAAACTAATATGGAATGAAGAAATCTATGCAACTCATGATTTGGAACTAGCAACCATATTTCATAATTCACGACTTTGGTGTCATTATCTGGTGGGTAAGAAATTTGAATTAAATACATAACATAGCAGATTGCAACATATGTTTTCTCAAAGTGATCTTAATGCTAGACAAAGAAGGTGGTCAAAGATCTTAAGTGAGTATGATTTTGATATAACTTACATCAAGGTTGCTTTGAATAAAGTGGTTGATACACTTAGTCAAAGACCACGCATATTTTCAGTAATTCTGTTGAAGGTTGATTTATGAGTGTTGGTTGTGGAGCCTGACTATCTTCCTTTAAATCCCATGAAGACTTTACACCTCACAAGAATGTACACTCCTCCATGCGGGGAATGTAGGGGAATGTTACCCCCTTGTGGGGTCTGGGGGTAAGCGAGGGTTCAAGCGATAGAGTACCCCGATGGGGGATCGGGGGAAAAGAACTCGAAGGAAATTTTTCCTTCTAATTGTATATTGTGATTTCATAGTAAATCTAGACCATTCATTATAAGGTTGCATATTTGACAGTAGAAGTTATGTTAGGTTTTTTTTCCCTAGAAGGAAACCCTCTTTTATGAGGGAAATGTATTTTGGCTATGTATCATTGCAAATATTGTATTATGAGTGAGGAGACTGTGAGAGAAATAAGAAGAACTTACAACTAGTGTGTTGTAGTTTGTATCCCTTCATTTGCTGGATAATAATAAAGGAAGGACCTGACAATTTATCTGGTGGATGTAGCCCACACTAGGTGAACCACGTATATCTATGTCTCTATTGTATTATGTATCTTCTGTGTTATATTTCCAAATTTGTTTTATTTTGTTTCTCTTTGATCATGCTTTTCTAACAACTGGTATCAGAGTGAAAGGTAACTCACAGAAAAAGAGGGTTCCTAGTTTAAGTGGGAGTAATGGTGGAATATGGAAAATTTAGGGTTGAGGAAGTTAACAACCAAAACTACCAGTTATGGAAGATGAAGATGGAATGTTATTTATATCAGAAGGATCTATCCCTACCATTGGGTGGAATAACAAAGAATCTAACAACCATGAAGGATGAAGAATGGTAAATTCTTGACAGAAAGGCTCTGGGAATGATACGACTGAGCCTCACAACATTGGTGGCTTTCAATATTTTGAAAGAAAAGACAATGAAGGAGTTGATGGATGCATTAGCTAAATTGTATGAAAAACCCTCCGCATACAATAAGTTTTTTTTTTGTTTGTTAATTTGTGCGGAACCTGTTGGCTACGCGATTAACCTGTGGCTTGAGAAACCGTGACTCAGGGGCATCTAAGCCATCAAAATCACCCAGGGATCGCACCCAGCCTGAGCCACACCAACCCTTAACATGGTTGGATTTTTTATACCCACAGGTTTTGAACCGGTGACTTTAACATCACGGAGTGGCTTAACAACACACTCCGTCACCGACTGTCCTACACCTCGGGGACTCCGCATACAATAAGTTATTTATAATGAATAGATTATTTAATATGAGGATGTCAGAAGTTGGGTCTATTACAGATAATATAAATGAATTTAATACGGTTACTAATAAACCAAGTTTTGTAAAAGTGGAGTTTGATGATGAGGTCATGGCTCTTCTAATCTTGTGCTCATTGCGAGAAAGATGGGACGGCTTGGTCATGGATGTAAGTAACTCTGTCTCTGGTTCAAACACTTTAAAATTTGATGATGTTGTTGTTGTTATCCTTAGCGAGGAAATGCTAAGGAAAAACACACGTGAGACATCAAGTAATTCGTTGAACATGGAGAACAGGGGAGGACAAAAGGATAGAGGAAAGGGCTCAGGAACCTGTGGTAATTCTAGGAAGGGAAAATCCAAATCCAGACTTGGCTAATAGAGTGTTGGAATTGTGGGAAGAAAGGACATCTGAAGAAAGACTGCAAAGCTCCAAAGAAACAAAGAGATGGACAACAAGAGAAAAATCAGGAAGCAAATGTAACAGGTGATGTGTTACAAGATGTTTTGATTCTTTCTGTAGATAATATTTTTGAGTCCTGGGTAGTAGATTCAGGGGATTCTTTTCATGCCACACTCCATAGGAAACATTTTCTATATTATGTTCAAGGTGATTTTGGACAGGTTTATTTGGGTGATGATGCACCATGAAAAAGTTTTGGAATGAGAAAGGTAAAAATAAAGCAAAGGAATGGAAACCAATGGTTGTTGAAAGAGGTAAGACATGTTGCAGATATAAGAAAAAATCTAATTTCAATAAGGAAGTTGGAAAGTGAAGGTTGTATATCCATATTTACAGATAAGGTGTGGAAGATCACCAAAGGATCAATGGTGATAGCAAAAGGAGAGAAGGTAGGTACATTGTATTTATGTACTTCTAATACTGACTCTTATATCTCTTTAGCTTCTAGAGGAGTGGATTCAAAATTGTGGCATCATAGGCTTGGACACATAAGTGAGAATGGGATTCATATACTTCACAAAAGAAATTTGTTGCCAGATATTAAACAAATTGATTTGGATTTCTATGAGCATTGTGTTTATGGAAAACATAAGAGAGTTAGATTTCTCAGAGTCAGAAAAGAAAAGAAGAGTGAAAGGTTAGAGCTTGTGCATACAGATGTATGGGGACTAGCTCATGTATCATCTCTTGGTGTCTCTTGTTATTATGTTACTTTTATTGATGATGCAACTAGAAAAACTTGGGTTTATTTCATTCGAAAAAAATCTGATGTTTTTTATACTTTTAAGAAATGGAAAGCTTTGGTTGAGAATGAGATAGGAAAAAGGTTGAAGTGTCCTAGATCAGAAAATGGAGGTGAATATTGCAGCAAGGAGTTTGATGATTATTGTTCATACCATGGGATTCGTAGACATAAGATAGTTCTAGGAACGCCAAAAGAAAATGGTGTTTCAGAAAAGATGAACGGAACAATCATGGAGCATGCAAGGAGTATGAGATTGCATGTTGGTTTTCCCTTACAGTTATGGGAAGATGCTGTAGATATTGTTTTTTACTTAATAAACAAAGGAACTTCAAGCTCTTTGGATGGTGTAATTCTAGACGAGGCATGGAGAAGTAAAAACGAAAAATATTCTTTTTTGAAGACTTTCAGTTGTGAAACATTTGTCCATATTGATAAAGAAAATAGAACAAAGCTTGAGGCAAAATACAATAAGTGTACCTTTATTAGATATGGTGTTAATGATTTTGGTTATCGCTTATGGGATTATGAAAATCAAAAAATCATTAGGAGTAGAGATGTCATATTCAATGAGAAGGTCATGTACAAAGATCAATTGCAGGGAAAGATACAAGAAAAATAAAAACTAGAATACACAATGTTTGATGAGATTACTGAAAAAGAATCTCCAAAGGTACCATAAAATTAAAATGTACAACAACAAGAGTAACATGCACCTCAAACTCCTACAAGTGTTGTTAGAATATCTACCAGGTTAAGTAGACCCCCTGAATGATATTCTCCTTCATTGTATTATTTATTGTTGACTGATTATCGTGAACCAAAATGTTCTGAAGAGGCAATGCAGGTAGACACTAAAAAAAAGTGGGAGCAAGGAATGAAAGAGGAAATGGATTCCCTGGTAAATAACTAGAATTGAGATTTGGTTTAGCTACCTGCAGAAAAAACAACATTACATAATAAATGGGTTTGCAAGTTGAAGGAAGAATATGGACGAAAAAATAGGTACAAGGCTAGAATTTTTGTAAAGGGGTTTGCAGAAAAGATTTGCATCTTGAATAGTTAGATGTAAAAAAAACTTTTCTCCATGGGGATTTGGGGGAAGAAATTTATATGCAGTAGCCACAAGGGTATGAGGTCAAAGGGACGAAGAATTTGGTATGCATGTTGAAGAAGAGCTTGTATGACCTAAATCAATATCCAAGGCAGTGGTATTTGAAGTTTGACAGGTTTATGATAGAACAAGGTTATAGTAGATGTCATTTTGATCATTTTGTTTATTTTAAATGGCTATAAAATGGAGGCTATATTATCTTTATATTGTATGTAGATGACATGCTTATTGCGAGGTCTAATATGCAGGATATAAATTTTCTCAAGAAGAAATTAGCTAATTCATTTGCAATGAAGGATTTGGATGTTGCAAAGAAAATCCTTAGTATGAGAATAACAAGGGATAGGAAAAATTGAAAATTGGCATTGTCTCAAGGTGAGTACATAGAGAAGGTGTTGGAGAGGTTTAGAATGAAGAATGCAAAACCAGCTAGTACACCTTTGGCCAACCATTTCAAATTAACTAATGAAATGTTTCCTAAGACATTCGAGGATATAAAATACATGTCCATGGTCCCTTATTCATCAACAATTGACAACTTGATGTATGCGATAGTTTGCACAAGACTAGATATTGCACATACAGTGGGAGTTGTGAGAGTGTATATGAACAATCCACGTAAAGAACATTGGGAGGCAGTAAAGTGGATTCTCGGGTATTTGAGAGGTAATGATAATCATGCATTATGTTTTGGAGGTTCAGACACTGTTTTACATGGATATGTTGATTCAGATATTGCAAGTGATAAAGATAGTTGGAGGAGCACCACAAAGTATATTTGTTTATATAGGTGGAACAACAGTAAGTTGGATTTAAAAACTGCAAAATGTTGTTGGAGATTCAACAACAGAGGCAGAGTATGTTGTTTCTATAAAGGATATTAAAGAGATGATTTGGTTACAGAGGTTTATGAAGGAATTGGGAAAGAAGCAGGAGAATAACAGGTTGTACTGTGACAGTGAGAGTGTCATTCATCTTGCAAATAACTCATCCTTCCATTTGAATACTAAGAATATACATCTTAGGTACTGTTATCGCACGGTTTGTAGGAAGGGTCCAAGAGCTTGAGTCAGAGCTTGAAACCGGCGTAACAGGAGCTTCCGCACCCACTGTCACCTCGATCGGGGGCTCTTTCTATTTAGGAGGGAAAGTCCAAGGGAAACGTCCCTAAGGCAATCTGGATTAAAGGAAGGCTAAAGAGTAAAGGCCAAGTCAAGGAAAACCCCTTCCACAGATTGCTGCCCGAGAGAGATAGTCAAAGAGATAAGACCACTGACGATGCACCTGTTTGCGAGACAAAACAA
>ML780960.1:169184-187848 GCA_009831015.1 Picea engelmannii
AGGGCCCAGACATCAATTACAAAAGACTTAAACAATCCCTCATCATTATTGAATCAAGGCCAAGTTAAAACCCGTCAAAAAAACCAATTCTAATAAAAGTCATGTTGTAAACAATAGGTACATGGGACGAATGGTCCTAATGTACCACTGGCGCAACTAGCAATGTGAAGGAGATAGTAGGGTAGCTTCGTAAATTAATCAAGTATAAATGCATACCCCTAACCTATAACTACTTTTCCTTAAGTGATTACTTGTTATGAACAAATATAAAAGAAACTTATACCTATGCATGTGTGTGTGCACGCATGCACATGTATAGGTAGAACTAAGAGTGCCTTAATCCTTACCAATGAAACTTGGGTTTTGATTCAGAAACGACGATTCAATATGGTAAGGACACATGGAAATTACAGTTGGGGAACGTTGTTTCTAGAACCATTCATGTTAGCACTACCACCACCATCACTTGAGTTGAATCACATCTTGTTCTCTCTTGAGATAATAAATGAGATGCTCCAGGGAATCCTGACAGTCGGTGTGGAAGTTGAGCTCCTGCCATCTAGGGAGGGAAATCTAGAAAGGTTGAGGAACCTAGAGAAAGGACCTCCTCCTGAGGAAATTACTAGGGCAATTCAAAAAATCAATCTCCCAAAGTTTTTTTAGGGTTATATAGAGGAATTTAAAGAGGTGTGACAAGGTTCTTCACACTAAAGGATTATGATTCCACCTCAAAATCCAAAATAGCCATGTTTTAGCTTCGATATAGTGCCTTGAATTTGTGGGGAAACTTGGAAAAATAGTTGCACTACATTCTGAAAATCATCTCTTGGGAATCACCAGAGGAGAGATTTTGAAGAAAGTACTTACTCACATCATATGAAGAACAACAAGTAGGAGCCTTTCATGCTCTACTTAATGAAGGAGATATAGTAGAAGAATGTGAGATAAGGTTCACAAAATTTGTAAATTATGTCTCATACATGGACACAAATATATCATAGGTAGATTGTTTTGTGTATGAGTTGAATCATAAGATAAGGGCCCTCGTGGGAATGTGGAAATTGTCTTCAATTGTTGAAGTAGTTGAAAATGGGATTTATGAAAAAAATATTTTAAATATCAAAGGGGGCATCAGATATGTCATTCCATAACAGTCAGATGTATTTTTTAGGAAGGCCCCTTAAAACGTCTCCATGGGAGTAAATTCAAAGCCACCTACTTATGGAAACAAATTTGCACCTAAAGTAGTTGCGACAATTGTTTCAATGGAAACAAGTGCAACATCTCAGGTATCATGAGGGACTTATGTGAGAGCAAGGAATTGATAAGCAATAGATAGAATGGGTAGGGGTTCCAAGGAAAGGAACTCATTTCATAGGCTCCACAGAATAGTACGAAAATTCCATACCACATTACTTGTTGGGGATGCGAGGAACCTCATTACTAATGTGACTGGCCATAGTTACAATTTGGCACCATGCATAGTGGAGGGAATGCCTCAACAGGTAGTAAAGGAAATAACCACCTAATCTATGCAGTATTTAATAATTGTTAGGTTGAACATCGATCCACTATGGTGGAGTTATCAGGTATGCTAAACAATGCCAAAATTAAAATCGTGTTTGATTATGGTGCAATAGATAGTTTCATTTCATGACATGCATTATAAAAATGCAGGTTGGAAGCCCATGATCACAATGACCTTAAATAGGTCGAGATGGATTATGGGATAAAGAGAGAAACATGAACTAGTGTTGAGAAATGTCTGTGGACCTAGGGGTGTGTACAACTAGGTTAAAAGTGTACATCAATAGCCTAGGGACTTATGATCTAATTATTGGTATGGACTTACTAGAAACTCATCGATCTTTTATAGACTATTTTGAGAAGAGAGTGTTTTGTTAAGATGATGAGGGAAGGTCAATTAAAATCCGTGGTATTAAGAGGAAGTTGTCTCTATGTTTCATCTAGAAAATGAAAGTTAAATGTTGCATGAGGAAAGGATCTCATTTGTACGCACTAGAGGTGATAAGTGATGGAAAGGAACCCTCTTTAGATAAGTACCCATTTTTAACATAATTCAAGAATGTTTTTCCCAAAGAGTTGCTATGGTTACCTCCTAAGAGGGAACTTGATTTCACTATCGATCTAAAACTTGGTGGTGATACAATCTCTAAGACACCTTACAGGATGATGGCTCTAAAAATTCATGAGTTGCAGATGTAGTTGGAGGAATTGTTGGACTTAGTCTCATTAGGCTCAATATTTTTCCTTGTGGTGCACCAATTATATTTGTTAAGAAGAAAGATAGTTACTTGCAATTGTGCATAGATTACAAATATTTGAACTAAGCCATAGTGAACAATGGGTAATCAATACCTCAGATAGATGATCTCTATGATCATATGAAAGGAGCATCAATTTTCTCAAAAAATGATCTATGATCAGGTTATCTTCGGTGAAGGATTAAGGAAGGTGACATTTTTAAGAGATCCTCCCATATTCAGTTTGGGAACTATGAGTTCATAGTGGTGCCATTTCTTTTGACCAATGCATCAGTTGTACTCATGAACTTCATGAATGTTGTATTCTGAAAGTACTTAGACTTCTTTGTGTATGTTTTTCTAGATGATATTATTGTCTATTTTAGGAATGAAAGGGAACCCAATGAACACTTGTTGTTAGGTGTTATGATGCTTAAAATAATAAAAAAATTGTATGGAAAATTGTTTTAATGTTCTTTATTTCATAAAGAGATTCATTATCTTGGTCATATGATTCAAGGGAAAGGATTTTGGTGGACCTAGAAAAGGTGAAGGCCATAATGGATTGGATAGTGCCAAAAAAATTTACGAGGTGTAAAGCTTCATGGGCTAGGTGAATATTATCAAAGTTTTATCAAGAGATTCTCAAATATTGTGAAACCGATCACTACTTTGTAGTGCAAGGGGAACAAGTATGAGTGGACTGAAGAATGTGACGTTGCATTTATTGAGATCAAGAGATTACTCACCAGTGTGCCAATCCTATAAGTGCTTGATATGGATAAAGTCTTCACAATATGCATGGATACCTCAAATAAATGGTTAGGTCCTATGTTAATGTAGGATGAGGGAGTGATAACATATGCATCTCGGAACATGACACAAAATGAGAAGCTTTATGCTATGCATGATTGGGACTTGGTAGTTGTGATGCCAGCTCTAAAGATTTGGAGGAATTGTCTTGTTGGGAAAAGCTTTGAGCTTAAAACAAATCATGAATCTTGAAACATTTCTTCACTAAAAAGGACCTAAATGTCAAACAGAGGCGATGGAACGAATTCATGAGTGAGTACTTTGGAATTTCATACATCAAGGGAAACGAGAATGTTGTGGTGGATGCCATGAGCATAAGCCCTTGGATCTTCTCCCTATTCTCTTAAAAGTCAATTTCAGAGAGCAAGTGTTTTTGTGTTTTTCTTGGAGATAGAAGTCAATTTGAGGGAGCAAGTGTTTTTCTTAGAAATAGTTGATATTTGAAGGTTACTTCAACACTTTAAAATGAGAGGAACTCGAACTTAGATTTGAATGATATTTCCTTAAATTGGATGGATTGTTGACATTTCAACACTTCAAAATGAGAGGCACTCGAACCTAAATTCGAAGGATATTTCCTTGAATTGGATGGATTGTTGACATTTCAACACTTGAGGCAATCGAACCTAAATTCGAAGGATATTTCCTTGAATTGGATGGATTGTTGACATTTCAAGGAAGGATGTACATTCCCAATGAAGAGGATATTTGAAGCACTATCGTTGAGGAAGCCTATAGAGTTTACTATGCACATCCTGGTGTGAAGAAGATGTACGTAGACATGAAGAAGAGCTTCTTTTAGGTATGCATGAAATGTGATGTACTCTAATTTGTCAGTAAATGTCTTGAGTATCAAGACGTAAAAGTCATTCATCACCACCCGATGTGACTCTGTCTTGAGTATCAACAAGTAAAGGTCATTCATCACCACCCGACATGACTCTTACAATTGCATGACATTTCTTTGTTCAAATGGAAATTCATTTCTATGGATGTCATTGTGGGATTGCCACTCACGTCGCAAAGGAACAATGCCATTGTAGTTGTCGTTGATAAACTAACCAAAAGTCCACATCTCATTTTATTCAGAGACACTTATAATGTCACTGATGTGGAAACAATGTTTATACTTGAAGTTATTCATCTATATGGGTTACCAAAGAAAATCATCTCGCATAGAGACTCTGTGTTTATGTCCAGGTTTTGGACAAGTTTGCAGTGGGGATTCTGTTGAACTTGATCACAACATATTTTCCTAAAAAAATGGTCAGATGGAATGTATGATATGGAAGACATGCTTAGGATGAATTTATTCTTCTGGATATTCTTTCTTCAGAATTAAATAATGGATTCATTTTCTCCTCTAATTTACTGTGTTTAATGTAATATGGGCAAGGGACCTTCTTACGGTGAACGTGCTGATAGAATTACTTCGGAAGTAAAGGAGATGTTCAATCGAATGTCTATGAAGGATGGAGTATTAATCAGTCCCCTCAACGATCTCATTCAACACCTTTGGACGGTCGACAGCGTTGAACGTTTGGGGATCTATAGACATTTCAAAAATGAGATAAAAGCGTCACTCGATTATGTTTACAGGTCAGTTACCACAGCTTTTACATCATTATTTGTTCCGAGAAATTATTTGAAATTATGTTGGCCTCCAGTTATTGGAACGAAAAAGGCATTGGTTGTGGGAGAGAGAGTGTTGTGGCTTCGAATTCTTCGACTACACGGATAGAAGTTGTCTTCCCGTTTATATCCACATATTATTAATAAATCAGTCATGATCGAATCCAAATTGCCATTTACATTTAATTCAAATATGTAATTTAATGTTAAAACTCTTTCAAAGTACATGATCTCTTTGTTCTTGGAGGTTTATAAAGGATTTCATTTCATTTCAGAGGTTCTGAAAGTTTATAAAGGAATTCTACACTGGTTTTCCTCAATTGACTTTCGCTCAACATTGTCGTGTGGCTCTTGCATTTCGATTGAGCCGAAAATATTCTGCATTCATCTTGTCACGGTTCTGAACGACATCTAGGACACGTTCGGAACGATGGACGAGCTCGAACTCTTCACAGCGGCAGTTAAGAGGTGGTATCGGTGATGATACCACCTCATCACCGATACCACGGTTGGGCTATGCTTATAAAGTTGAAGGTTACTAGGTTATATAAATTTAAGAGAAGTTTTTCTAAATTTTTGAAGTTTTCGTGAGTTGATATGATATGTTGAGAATTTTTTTATAATTTTGATGAGTAGATAGGTTAGGAATGTTGATAGCATTACAAATATTAAATATTTTGAGATTGTAAATAGGTTAAGAATTTTTTTATGGTTTTGATGAGTTGATAGGTTAGGAATGTTGATAGGGTTACAAATATTTTGAGATCTAAATATTTAACATATAAAGGATATTTTAAGAATGTTTTTTTTATCATCTCCTTTTTTAGAGTCACAAATATGACAAACTAAACTATTTCATCTCACAATATATTAAGAATTCCTTAGTACCCTTTTTCACTATGTAGTTTGTAGTGTATGAGAATTTGTTTTTATTTTAGTAATATTGATTTTCTTCTTTAAGCTAGCTATACTAGACAAATAATTTTGATATTGGGGTTAATGATGTATTTGTAGTATCTTAATTTTTTCTTATCCTCTATTTATTTATTGCCCAACAAATTCTCCTTAAATTTAGACTTGATAGTGTTTTTAATGGTATCAATGTTCTACATATTCTGCAAACTAACCTCCTCCTTTATTCCCCAATGGTCTAACTAAGACTTGGCATATTTATGCCAACCCCTCTTATGTCCCTCTTAAGTTATAGGTGTCTTTCACTAGAGTTTGAAGCAATCTTATGAAGCCTCTTGTCTTTCATGTTAGCTAACTTATGATTTTACCTTAGCTATCTAATCATAGCCACACTCTTGATGGGGTAAAGACAAATTTCTATGAGGAGAATAGCACAAGGCATTTTTCTTTAATATTTAGATTATAAATTATAAAATGCTTCTATATTTGGGTTGGTGCAAGCTAATGTCTCCCTCTCATGACAAGATAGTTGCAACAAGAACATGCACAACTTATTAGAATATAGTGTTAAAAGATGAAATGTAGGAAAATGAATTATCTTCTATAATATATAACTTTTGTTTATTGAAATTTTGTATAACTCACAAAAATGTTTTTCTAATAGTAGTATCTTATTTTTCCTCTAAAATACAATGCATATTTTCATGCTAAGATGTTGGTTTAGTATCTAAATGATATAACATCCTGAAATAATTTATAATAGTCGATTCTTGAGCATTGCCACTATTTGTTTCAATTTTTTTAATGTTAATTTTGGATTTTTTAAAAATTCAATGAAGTGATTGAAGTTTTGAAATTAAAAGGTTAAGCATTAATCATTAAAATAGAGGTTTGAGGGTATTAACATAATCTATCAATATTTTTTTAATATAGATCTTTTTTATAGTGTTTGAATGAGTTAAAGAGTCTAAGTTGTTAGGTCAATAATGATGGTTTCAGGAACATGGTATTGGTGACTCGTGGTATTGAGCTATTGGATTACATGTAATGAAAGTCTATAAAATGATCGTGATGATCCATTGTAATGTGTCAAGAGTTGAGTGGCGAAGCCTCACTTGGCTCATACCAAGAAATTGGATGGCTTGGCCAGCTTTGGCTAAGGGAAATAATAGATCTATTGTTGGCTAGTTTTTCCAATAAGAGTTTTCCAGGGTAAATCTTTTGTGATTTATGTGTGCATGTTTCTATGTTATTGGAATTTTTATTTCTCCCACATTTTTACAACTACTATGAGAGCAAGTTTAGTTGTTGCATAAGACTATCATGAAGTTCAAGTAGTGGTTTGGCTCCAAGAAGCGGGTTTTATGTAGGAACCGTAAAGAGAACCATTGACATTGGGATGAATGAATTGGAAGACATTGACGATGCTAGAAGTTTTCTAGGCATGACGATCAATAACAAAAACCATGGAGAGTGAGAGTACTCTTATGGATATGTATGCCAAGTTCAACAATTTGGAGGATGCACACAAAGTGTTTGATATAATGTGTAAATGCGATGTTGAACGATTCACAACATCGGTTGTTGGAGGAGGTCATGAGGCTCTACGAGAAAATGCAAGAACAAATCGGATTTCAAAGCAATGTGAAGCGGAGAGGATTGTGACAAAAGTGTCAGGATGCAATGGAAAGGAGAGAAGATGGGGACATAAGAACTAGGATATAAATGATGAAAAAAGCAATTTAAAATTTTGATGGAGTTGAAAGTAAATGGGCATACAATTGTAAGATAAGTTTAGGCATGCATACACTTGGTTTGAAATTTCTTCGGTAAAGTCTAGACGTAGCCCTAGGTGATAGGGGAGCATGTGGGATTCCTGAATACCTTGACTTTCAGAGAGTTTTGGCTATATTTGGTCATGGTAAACCCTAAGTCAAGTTTAAAGGGGGAATGTTAGGATAAAATTGACTAAGTGAAAGAGTCAAAATTTTCAAGTCAACAATGGTGGTTTCGGGACATGGTACTAGTGACCCATGGTATTGAGCCTATGGATTACATGTAATTAAAGCCTATAAAAGGATAGTGATGCTCCATTGTAATTTGTCAAGAGTTGAGTGGTGAATGATCACTTGTTCACGGCCAAGACATTGGTTGTTTTGGACAGATTTGGCCAAGGGAAATAGATTTATTGTTGGTTGGTTTTTCCCCTAAGGGTTTTCCAGCGTAAATCTTGGGTGATTTATGTGTGCATGTTTCTGCATTATTTGAATTTGTATTTCTCTCACATTTTTAGTTCCTAACATATATGTGTGCATAGTATAATTTTTTTGTAGATGGGAGAGGAAATAAAAAAATGCAGTAGAAACAAAAGACCTATGTATTTTAGAATTACGACATATATAAAAATAAAAGTGAATAAATTTTTTTTTCTTTATATATATATATATATATATATATAATCTATTTTTAAGGTAACGGTCAAGCCAAGCACCAAATTGGTGTATGAGACCCCTTTTTTGGTGGGACAAGGGACCCCCTCCGCCCAACGATTTGACTGCTAAAGTCTACGGAGGTATACATACCCTATTGTTAATCCACATTCATGATCAAATTTTTGTTTTCGTTTAACTATCCATAAGATTCTTCCCTTGTTTTTCTCCCCCCCCCCTTTAGTATTTTTCTCCTTTATTAAAAAATTTCCAACACTTAGCCAAATTCAAGCAATGCAGAACACGGATAGAAAACAGTTTGGACCCATATGTTTATAAGTCCACAGGTCCAAAGTCCGCAATCGGTAGTCCTTCAAAATGCACTTCCCATTTTTGTGTTCCTCAAATTGTAAATTTTTCACTTTTCAATACTTAACCACTTTTCATAAAAAGTGGATGTGGGGCCACTTACCATCCAATAACCTTTTCTCGAGTATCTAGGTCCTCAGGTCCCATATTCTCCAAAATGTACCCTCTACTCCATCAATCTCCAAAATGATCATCCCCCATAGATAGTTGTAATTCTAGTTTATGTGCATACCTCCTTAGTTTTCTCTTTGTTTGTGTTCATAGGTCCACAAGTCTGTAGTCCCACATTCTACAATTTTCACTTTCCATCCCTCATATTACATTCTCATACTTAACATTTTTCTTCTGTCATGATATCACATCACCACTTCCCATATCATTTATTGTCCTTGTCACATCACCCGACCCTTGTATAATCATAATATCGTTATTAAATTCGAGAAACATTTGTAAATATTGCAATAAATTCAAATCTCATGCAAGTCAACAACATTAAAAAAAATATTTGTATTGATTGAACTATCAGGACAATATGTGTTGAAATTAAGTAAAAACTAATATGCCAAGATGAAAATATTGACATTAGCACCACCTATTTCCAAAGCCAAAAGCAAACAAAATAATTTCAAGTAATAAAAAGGAGTTGTATTGCGAAGACACACTAAACACACTTGGGCATGAGGATCAATAGTTTCAGTGGTCGGGGGAATACAATTACTACAAGTCTCTTTCTCCAACTGAGAAGAAGATGAATTTAAATTTGAATTTAGGTCTAACATTAGCAGTTTATGTTCCAGAAGTAATAGACTTCAAAGAAGTTATTCAATGGTGTGTAGATAAGTTCAACTCTGAGAAAAGAATAATTCAGTTCCAAGGATATCAACCCATTTCTTTAGCTCCTTTAGCATTTTCCAGAATGCTACGACTCCCTACATATACCTTGTGGTTTATAAATGAAGAGGCCAATCAATTTCTGAAATACAGTAGAGGAGGGGATATATTTCTAGGAAATTATTTGGAGAACCCAAACACTAACTCTGATATTTCCAGGATTGAGGTAACTTCACTAAAATACCCATACACAGAGTTTGCATGGTTGTTTTCCAGTATTATTGGTTTGGAATCTACTTCATTTGCACCAAGAAATATTGTATATGACATGCATTCTACTTTGCATCAGAAATCCATTATAGACATGGTTACCTTATTTTGAGTGAGGTTTCTTTCCAACTAGTTAATTTGAAAAAGAATCTAAAATTCTATATGACTTCTTACCTCATATATGCCATTTCTTATGGTCATGTATTTGAAGACTTACTGAGGGAAAATAATGTTGACTTTAATATGGAACCAGTTTATGGATGGTATTTGGCTTTGTATAGATACAAAGCTCAATATAACTTTTACCTAGTTCATAACAATTTCATTTCATAGTTCAAAAAGTTTATTTTTGGCCCTAATATGTCAAGACTATCTATTGAAGCAACCACCTTTCTCTCTAGGAAAGGATTTTATGAGACTTCCGAGGAATTTATTTTTATTGGGTTGTTTGGTGGTGAAGAAAATCCTTTTCTTCTCCCATTTTATGTATAAGATAGATTGTTTTCCAAGGAAATGTGCAGATAGTATAAAACTTGAGCTTATTTATTTTATGAGAGGAGGAAAAAATAGTTGATACCCCCTACCATGGAAAATTGGAGAATTCACTGTAAAGAACATAACCCATCTCGACAAAGTGGTAGGCCATTATGATGACTAGTTGGGATTAAAGGAAGCCAAATTTGTTAAGGGTTTTGTTTAGGATAAAAAGTTCACTACAGAATATTTCAAGGAATATTTGCAGAAAGACCTGGAGAATGGTGAAAGATTGTACAGGGAAGTTGCGAGTACATTCTTATCAAAAGTTTCAAGCTTAAGTGAAGCTCATATAAAAGAACAAAAACTTCCTTTGAATTTGGATATGAAACAGGTCAATGCATGTTGGTTGAGAAGAATGAAAGATTTGAAATAAATGATAAATGAGATAAATGTTTTAAAAAATAAAAAAATAAAAGTGTTTTGTTTCTTAAACTTTTGGATCTTACAAAAGAACTTCATGGACCCAATTTATTGATGGATACAATGCTATTATCAAAGAAAACATTAATGAGGAAACTTAATGCCTTAAAGGTATCTTGGGTAAATGAATTTACCGAAACAATAGAAATTTCTAAAAAAAGAAGATGAAAAATGGTTTGTTCAATAAATCAATAGAAATGACGAAGTTGATGACACACTGCATCAATCGGGTATGAATCAAAGAGAATTTGAAAATGAATTATTTGAAATTAAAGCTAGGCATGATATTACCATAGATCCTTTGAGGGAGTATATCGAGGAGTGGTTGAAGAAAGGATTAATCAATATTATTGAGCCGAAAAATCAAGAAATAGTTGCAACGATTATGCCACCTCATCCACCACATGCATCTACAAAAGAGGCACCTCCAAGAAAGTAAAAGGTTATGGAAACTTTCCTTCATAATGAATCAACTAGAAACTTTGTTCCTCCCTTCTAAGTATTTTCTTCTTCCTCAATCACTTGTCATATATCTTTTATTTCTTAGTATTCTATGAAAAATAGGTTGACCCTTGATTATTTTCCTCTTGTCTTCTAGGTTTTTTCATTTTTTGGTCTGCAAGAACCCCATCCTAGTCCTGTTTGAAGGGAAAATGAAAATATTTTCTTTAAAGACATATACTTTGTATTTAAAGACTTATATATATATATATATATATATATATATATATATATATATATATTTCGAGAGAACTACTTGGAATACTACATTACTTTGTTCTCAGAGACTTTGATTTAAAGCTTGAGATTCCAAATTTTTTATCCATCATAATATTTTTGGTGTTTAATGAAATAATCATTTAAACTTATCTTCTATATGGAGTCCATGTTTCTTATCTCTTTATCGTGGATATTGTTTACTCTCTTGATGAATGTTGTGATGGAAATGTTATCCTTCTATTTATCAAACTCATTTGGTTTATGTATTCTGTAACTTATTGTATATATTTTCTTTAAAAGATACCCAATCCCAAACTCAGGTATTGTTATGAATGTGAATGTTTTCTTTCAAAAATTATGGTCCTTCTTAGTATTTGTTATATTTTTGTTTATAATTTCATAAGAAAAAGAGCAGTACCACCTTTCTAAAAATGTAGGGGGATTCATATCCTCATGAGGTTGACCTTAATACCGTAAACAATTGTTTTAGATCAACACCTACCCCCTTTTGGATTTGAACCTGCGAACTCCAAGGAGGAAACACATGTTCTTAACCATTAGGCCCTTTGAAGTTGTATCATCGAATTTGCATCATGTTGAAAAACATTTTTTTTTAATTCAAAGGAATGCAGACACATTTTAGTTATAAAAGTGTGTACACACTATAATTATAAAAAAGTGTGTGTGTATTTTTTACATAAAATATTAACTATGTAAAACTCCAATGCCCTCACATGTAACATGGTTACAAACTTGACAAGCACGAGTTCACCAGAGTTTGCATTTTTTTAAAGGTTTCATTTGGTGGCTATTTTTCAATCGTTTCCAAAAGTGGTACTATCGATAGCCCCCCAACCAATATTGCATTTTCCCTTCGGTTCATTTTTTTATTTGATTTTTAACTTTAATTTACTATTATTATTATTTATTTTTAATATTATATGTTAATTTTTTTTAAAATAAGGTTTTAATATATTATTTTCTAATTTTTTTATTTTTTTATTATTTTGTGTTCTTGTGTTTTTATGATTTTTCTATTTTTTAAATTGCAGTTTATTTTTAAAATAAAAATTATAAAATATTAAACAAATATTTATTATTAAAATAATAAATTTTATAAATATTTCTTTAAACTTTTTTATTAGAAAAAACATTGACTGCAAAAAATAAGCAAAATTTGTCAATTCTTGTTAGCTCAATCCGTTAAGGTGTGGGTTTTGTTTGCTAAGAGACCAAAGTTCAATACCCTTACAATGTGTTTAATCGAGAGGAGACACCCAAAAATCCATCCATGTTAAGGATTGGTGTAGCCTAGGGTGTGATCTCCAAGTGATTTTGATGGCTTAGATGCCTGTGGTTTGTGGTTTCTTAGCCAATGATTGAAATAGTGGCCCCACAAGTGATGTGCATTTTTAGCAAACAAAAAAATATATATTTTTAATTAAAAATTTATTTGTAATTATGGTTTTTTCTTCACCATTTTTTTTTCTTTTAAAAAATTAAAAGAGGTCGGGGTATTTTTTTTTTTTTAAACTATAACTTTTTTATATGTTTTAATTTCAAATGTATTTTAGAAATATGATTGATTTTTTATTCTAAAAGAACATATATTTTCCCTCTTTTTTTTTCATTTTTATTTATCTATTTATATTTGTTCTCCCATTTTTTGGGGTATTTTTTTATGTTTATTGTTTTTTTGTTTGCAACAACTTACGGTTATATGACATCGTTTTAAGCCTAAAAAAAGAGGGGGGTGCTATCCGTAGCATATATTTCCTATTTGGGGGTTGATTTTAAGATTTTGGTTGTAAGGGTATTGATTTTCAAGGACACGGGTCTCAAAGAAGTTATATTTTTTATCGCAAAAAATTCTCGTAGTGTCACTATCAATTATACTATTGATTTTAAGTTTTGTGTTGCAATGGTACATGTTGTTAAGGCCATCCCCTTCAAAGAAATTGTAATTTTTACCCCGAAAAGAAAAAAATGTGCAACTATTGGTGGCACATTTTTATTCAATGGATGATTTTAAGGTTTTTGTTGGAAACATTACAAGGTTGTTAGGGCCATGGGTTCAAAAGGTGATAATTTTAATCTTGGGAAAAAAAAAGGTGCTAGTAGTAGCACCACTTTTCGATTTGAAGGTCATTTCTGGTGACTTTAGGCAAAATTATAGGTTTTTAGAGCTAGAGTTCTCATTTTGAAGTAAAATTTATTGTTAAGTCGATAACTATGTTATGTTTCAAAACAAAATCTTAAAGACTAAAACCTTATTTTAAGGGAATAGCAACTATTTTCCTCTCTTGTCCATATTCAACGCCCATACATGCATCCTCTTTGTGTAAAATTACATAATGGTACCTGCGATGCCACTTAGAGATGAAAGAACCCATAGAAAGGGCATGTGTCATGGTTGGATACCTTATTCATAGTGTTCAGGCCTATAAGCTTAATTCTCTTATGTAAGGACCTTCTTTCCCTTTTGGACCATGGTCTAAGACCCCACACCCATCATTATTATCCAAAAGAAATTAATGAATTCCATATCCCAATTAGAGGCCAAAGATTGTATAGAAAATCCTTATGTAGTGTTTCAATGCAACTTTCATGATGCTCAAGATCAAGATGATTTTTTAAATTACTAAGGCCTTTGGTATACTTCCCTGACCATTTTCAACACAGAGAGACCCATCAATCTTTCTAAAAACATCATAATATCCATCGGTAAACCACTCATAGTGAAACGATCTCCAAAAGAGGTAATTTATTGTGTGTTATAGGTGTTTTGGATGGTGATTTAACCTTATAAGATTCATTTAGGAATCAAGGCCCTTATTTTCCTCCCTGAACCTTCTTCATTAAACCTTGAGACTCATTCTTGGTTCACAGCGAACCTAGTCATGGATCCCATATCCAACTTTGAGGTGATAGATACGAAATTTATATGTGCTGGTTCGAGGACTTGTCCATAGTGCTTAAGACTAAGAAGTAATTTCTAAGACTAGTGGGTATTTTTTCCCTCCCTCGTCTATGTTTAAGGACCCAAGACACATCCATGATGCCCAAGACTTTGTAATGGAACCCATATTCTACTCGGATTCCAAAGACTTCCTAAAGAGGGATTACGTCATGGTTTCAATGTGTTTTTCGTGGTGCTTGACCTCAAGTAGATTTTATTGGAGAAAAAGACCATAGGTTCCCTATTAACCATGTTTATACCCCAACACCCATTTCTAGTTCACGAAACCTACTCATGGAACCTATATCTCACTTGGAGGATAAAGACCCTCTACAAAGTTCCTATGTGTTGGTTTTAGGATTTGTTCTACATAGTCATTCCTTTTCAAACATTAATCAAAATAACCTAGAGGATTATTCCAATTGAGATTCGATGGCGATAAACAAATTAATTTGAGAGAAAAAGACAAAACAAACAAGTTCCAACAATTGATTATAGTGGGACATCACCTAAGTGATGGAGAACACCCACAGTTTCTAGAGAAAGAGAATTAGTACAATCTATTGCAAATTTATTAATGCAATTGATGTCTACTAGAAACCATACAAAATAGAGTCAATGGAAATAATATTGCACTTCAAAATTGTATTTACCCGTATTCAAATGAAAAATATGCTATCCATTTCCACAATCCACTATCCATATCACATACTAATGGCCATCAAACATTGTACAATGCACAACCTTGGAGGGAGAGAATCCTACATCCTATATTAACATGCACAACCTCAAGAGGGATAAGTTAACAGCATCCAACCTCACTTGGAATATTTCTAGTGAATATGTGTTGGTCCACCACTTTGAAATTATTTTTTATTGTTAACTTGTCCTTTTACCTATATTTTCCTCACATTGTTTACCAAGATAACCTTCCATTACCACTTTTCCATATCTTAGGTAGGGTATATCCAATCATGAGGAATTAAGGTAAAATAAATTGCTTGTGTTAATGTTTTCTTAATTATTGATAGCTTAAGTAACATCAAAGTATTAGTTATAAAACATTGAATGTTATCTACTTCAATATGTTTGAGAACCTATATCATTCAATGGAACCTCCAACAACGTTGTGTACAACAGGTTGAGGACATTTCAGGTTTTCAGTAGATGCTCTAGCATGTTCCAGATGTAAAGAAAAAACATACTGCGAGGTCATCTCAAGGGATCAATATTTCAAGAAACAAATATCATGGGATTATCACGAAAGTTCGAGTTATAGATGTCAAGAAACAAAAAATTATGAGGAAGCTCCAATAGAGCACACGTAGAACAAGACTCCAGTAGTGAGAGATTACATATTTTGCATGATACCCATGATATCACGCACTAGCATGTCATGAAATCATTCCATAAAATTGGATTTGAATATGTTTCAAGTTCCAATAGCACATTCCAGGTGTAAAAATATCACTCCAACATTCTGATGAGATATTGTGGAGTCATTGGAATGTATTGACATATAAGAATATATGTGAATAAGTGTTACTGAATTTGGAAGATCAAACCCTGTGATATATCAGATAATGGGTGCTTAAATTTAGATTGTAACAAACCTTGAAACATTGTGAATTTGATATTCTCTCTTTTTAAGAAATATGGATATTTATAAATACAACAAGTAAAGGTAGTATAAAGTTTCCATGATGGCATAGATAGAGAATTTTGCTGATACTTGTTTCATATCTCAATAAAATACATATTTTGACCATATTTTTGGTGTTTAATTAATCTCTTAAGTCTACAGTTGTCTTCAATAACCTGTTAAAGAAGAGGTAGGGTCCCCTATTATGGTATATTACTGTTTTGTTCATCGATTTCCTTATTTTTTCTCAAATATTTATCTCTTCTTAATGTGTGATATGCAACTTCAATATTTACCTTCAATCAATGTGTGGTGTGCATATTTCAGTTTCATTTCATAATTTACAAGTTCAACATCCATTCATTAAATAATAAATCAAACCAATAAAAATAGGGTATTGTTATAAGAAAGATTCAATTGTAAATTAAGCGTAAAACTATAACATGCAACTAAAACACTTCTTGTTTTAGTAGGTTATAATTTAAGAATGAATATGCATTTTTAAATTTTTTTTTGGAATATTCATCAATATTGTGAGGGGGGTGAATCAATGTTGCGATATTTTTTCCAATATACATTTTAATACCTTAATAACATATTCACTATTAATAAAAAATGTAAACATTCAATAAATAATCATAGTGCAAAATGATCAAACAACGAAACCCATAAAGGGAGAAACCACAAATGATATATTAATCAATTCATACATTAACATGATCCAACTTGTGAGGGAAACCCATCCCTATTGAAAGCACCAAATTACAAGACTACAAGCACCAACCTAGCATAAGAAGAATCCACTTGCTAATTGTAGACACCAATCTACCAAGGACACCAATCCTTTCTACAAATACCAACTTGTAGAGATGCAGGAACCAACCTACACTGCAAGCAACCACTTGTTGGTGAAGAAGGCACCAACCTTCAATGTAAGAACCAACTTACAATGAGGACTTAAATCCTATCATGAACTCCAACTTTCCACCCTTAGACATTCAAAACTTCCTTTCTTCCATTCTATCATGATCCTATGAGCCTCTTCTCTTTGCATTTCACTCTCCGCACATCATTCATATGTCGCTCTACCTCGCACACTTTTTCTCCTTCCTTAGAACTTCGAAACTTATGAACCACAAATCCACACTGAATCTGATTTGGACATTGTGATTTATAGACTTCATGCTCTCATGGATTTTTACATGAAACTAAATCCAGGGGGTCAACCCTAACTCCCTTTACTTCTTCCTCAAATTGCACATCAAAATATCCTCCTCAATAGAAACAATCTAGGTTCCCTTATGTTGTAAGTGATCTAGTTTACTGACCCTTGACACTCAACCACCATTGAATAGTCTCTTTGATTGATCCTCACCCATCAATCTAATCCCCTCATATTGGGATAATTGGACTATAAAAAAAGTCAACAACACTTCGTCGCTTAGCAACCATCTGATCATCCTTCTGTTAGAACACAACCATTGATATACTATTTCCTTATTATCAGGCATGTTGATTGTCATCTTTGAGACAATGAGTGCATGGGTGTACAAATTAGTTATAATGGCTCAAAGGTCAATGATTTGTTCCTACAAATCCAACAGTTCTCATTAATTATATTCAAAGATGTTAATTTCATCCATGCCTCAAGTTGACCAATGGTTAATACATGCCTTTTTATTTCTTCATCAAATGATAAGGTGGGACCCATAAACATCTAAGTTTGAGATTTAATTTCTATACTTCGTCGACCTGCGGTATATATTACTGTTGGAAGATTAGTTGTTGTCATTGATGTCAACCCTAGTCATGGGTTTTGGACTGCAAGATTTATAAAGGTATTTGGACATGAAGGACAATGCACATGCATATAAAACACCCATGAATGGATAGTATACATCATGTTGTTTCCGGTGGTATGTGTCACATCACGCAGATCCTCATGGCTGAGGAGAAATGAATTTTTGAAGATGACAAAGTGAATTGAAGAAGGAAGTACATGTAGGCCATGAAGATAATTAAAGAAAAGAATTACAAAATAAGAAAGTGTCAGGTCAGCCCCAATGTTAAAATGAAGTGACATAAATGGTATAAATAAACATCATTATACATTCCTTTTGAAACAAGTTGAATTTCAGAGGAAATAAGAAGTAAAGAAGGTTGGATTTCAAGGGAGGATGAAATCTTTTGGTGATGTGTTCTAAGGTATGTTATTTTCAGTTCATCTTACCATTTTTTCTATAACTTTTTTTCTAGAATGATTCAGATGGTGAAATCGCTATGGTATTGAGAAGACATATCAAGGTACCTCTGGTAAAAATTTCATCTCTTTATTCGCTATAATTATGGAGATACACTCTATGGAAGATAGGGTTTGTGACTAGTCCTGAAGCTAGTCAATAAACAGGTGTTCCGGGTAAAACAATTCTTCATCGAGAATCCAAAATGATATGGGAAAATTTTCATTGGAATGAGTATGGAGTGTAGTTTCTTTTGTGCGAGTTTTAGAATCGCATGTTAAATATTGAGCGTGGGGAATTCCGTACAAGTTAGGTCTCCTGAATAGACCAGAATTGAATAAAGTCTACCATTCTTTCTATAACTTATTTTTGGGTGGAATGAAGGGGCAAGGATGGAGAGTTCAACTCTCTCTTTATATTGGAGGATTATATCTTCCTCTTGGAGGTTTATCCCTCCCTTTACATTTGGAAGCTGTAGCTACTTTTGGAAGTCATTACTTCCCTTGAACAATAAGTATTGATTATTTCTCATATATTGTGCATGGTGTATTGTGGTGTATTGGTGTAACTCTTATACTATTGTTCATTTCTCATTGGATATAGTTGAATGGTTTAAGTATAAGTTG
>ML780960.1:190148-206953 GCA_009831015.1 Picea engelmannii
TCATATGGTGAAATCACTATGGTATTGAGAAGACATATCAAGGTACCTCTGGTAAAAATTTCAGCTCTTGATTCGCTATAATTATGGAGATACACTCTGTGGAAGATAGGGTTTGTGACCAGTCCTGAAGCTAGTCAATAAACCAGTGTTCCAAGTAAAACAATCATAACTTATTCATAAAGAATCCAAATGATGTGGGACAAATTTCATTGGAAATAGTACATACTTTAGTTTCTTGTGTGTGAGTTTCAGAATTGGATGTCAAATATTGAGCGTGGGGCATTCTGTACAAGTTCGGTCTCCTGAATAGACCAAAATTGAATAAAGTCTACCATTTTTTCTATAACTTCTTTTGGGTGGAAGAAAGGGGAAAGTATGGAGAGTTCAACTCTCTCTTTATATTGGAGGATTGTATATTCCTCTTGGAGATTTATCCGTCCCTTTACATTTGGAAGTTGTAGCTACCTTTGGAAGTCATTACTTCCCTTGAACAATAACTATTGATTATTTCTCATATATTGTGCATGGTGTATTGTGGTGTATTGTTGTAACTCTTATACTATTGTTCATTGCTCATTGGATATAGTTTAATGGTTTAAGTATAAGTTGAAAAAGGTTTTAAATTGTACTTGATACTGATTCACCCCCCTCTCAGTATCAACAATTACTCATCATATTCATCGTCTTCATCGTCGTTGTGGATTTTGTTAACATGGTTCACTCTAACCATCGTCGAAAAATAGTGGAGATACATTCACCATGTCAAATCAATGGTGTTTGTTGGCTCTTATATTCTTTATTCATCATCATACTTCCTCTGATCCTTTTGTAGAACATCTTCAAAAAATTTGGCCCCGATATATTGGTGTTAACTCTCCATATGACCTCGTGTTAGAGCGAAGGTCTAGAGAACCATCATCGTAATTTTATATTGTAGTGTCTCAATGTACACTACCCCAACAAAAATTTGTAACTTGACAAACTAGGACCTACTCTGAAGCTTCCACTTCAATTAAATGTTGACATGAACCTTTCTCTAGGACCATTTATTTTATCGTTGCATACACTATTGATTTTCTTACTTTTTTCATCGTTGGTGATCCTATGGACGTCATTGGAAATCAATCCCTCGTTTTCTTTATCATCATCCACTTCCCTATGAATCTTGAGTCCTAACATAAGAAAGCCTTTACGATAAAAAATTTCGATGATACAACAATATTCATGATTGATCTCGTTCGTTGGTTTTGGAAATGGTTATCCTGGATCTAATCTCAACCATCCCTTTTCACAACTCAAGCAAATTTGGCCTAATATAATCAATGGCTAATGTATTTTCATGAAAAGTTGAATAATGTTACTGCTACGTAGCACTGTATGAGTTTTGACACATGGACCCTTCCACAAGTGTTGGATTTCATGTCATTGATGCAACCATGATATCATCAATTCCTCAGGCTTTGGTTCGATCATAATGATGACCTGAAAATTTGAGACAAGGTTCCCTCCTTTCTTCTTACATGGTTCTGATGTGGAATATGTCATGGTGTTGACCTAGTATTGTGGCTATCCCCATTCATTGTCATCATTGATATCTACTCATAATCAACGATCCCAAATTGGATATCTTCTTTGATGATCCTAAAGTGGATATCATTTTTGGTTATTATTTTATTGGAGTATAAACACACATATCTTACACTACTCTGACAACTATTTCAGACCCTGATGAGCTAAAATTATTTCTACTTCTTTTCATCATCAATTAGATCAAATGTTTAATATTTATTGTTTATCGTAATTGATCCCTTTTCAAATGTACATAGTTGATCTTCTTTCCTCTAACTGATCCTCAACCGTTGATTTGTTGAATCTTGGCTTTGAATTTATCATTGACATTCTGATTACAAAACATTTTCATGTCGTCATTAGTAATCCATTAGTGGAATTTTATTCTCGATGCGAAAAGCCCCAACAATATAATCTCGTCTGCATAATTTTATAAAAGATTCACCCCATCAAATATGAACCATCCATTCACTTTAACATGTAGAATGAATTCTACATGCACCCAAATCGGCTCTAGTTGATTCCAACCAACTTACGCAACAAAAGGTTATCTCTTATTTGCCTCAATGACCTTTATCTAGTTTAGATTCATAGTAACATGATCCCCTGCAACACAAACACTTGATCGTTCTTTCCAAAATGTACAGATAGTCTAGATTTTCATGTAGTAACAATATAGACCTATCAATATTCCTTTGACATCAATGAAAACATTATTGCAACAAACTCCACCTTTATCATTGATGGAAATACTTGTTTATTTTGGAACTCCTCTGCTTCTATTTCATGCATGTATCTCTTACTACAAATCTTCCCCTTTCTCTGTACTCTCCCATGGAAAAGGGTTTTACCCCTCCTGACATATGTCCCATTGTTCTTTGTTGAGAAACATTCTTGTTTTTTTGTAGCTCCCCCTGAGTTTGTGCTTCTTTAAGAATCTTTTTGTAGTCGCTCCCCCTGGGAATATGCTTTATTTTTTGATTAATTGTACCACATCCCCATTCAGGCACTCTCCCCCTAAGATTTTGTTTTTGTTCATATCACAACAACTTTCAATTGAAGCTAACATACCTTAAGAAGAAATGGGAGTGAATCCCATCTTTTGTTTGAGATACTCAAATGTATCTCTGGTGGTGGTTTTGTAAATATGTCTAAAATTTGTTCCTTTGTTGGCACATATTCCAATTTTACAACTTGGTTTTCAACTTTTTATCTTAGAGAATGGTACTTGATATGTATGTGTGTTTTTTTTTAATGCATCACATGTTTTTTAGAAATTCTTATGGCACTAGTGTTATCACATCGTATATAAACAGTTTTTTTTAGTCAATCTTAATGTCTTGTAAGGTATTCTTCATCCAAAGAATATATGTGCAACAATCTTCTCCTGCAATATGTTCTGGTTATGCAGTTGACAAAGAGATTGCTGATTTTTTTTTCTTAACTAGGAAACTAAGCAATTGCCTACAAAGAATGCACCTCCACTTGTTCTTTTTCGATCATCTACACATCCTTTCCAATCAACATCAGTGTATGCTTTCAAGCAAAAATATTCACTTTTGGGATACCATAGTCCATAGTGCAAAGTACCCTTGATATATATGAATATTATCTTGACTGCATGTACATGATATTATTTTGGTGTAGATTGAAACCTTGCAACAATTCCAACTGCCTGCATCACATTTGGACTTGAAGTCGTTACATACAACAAGTTTCCAATCATAGACATGTACAAGTTTGGATCCACTTCCATGGATTCATATTCTTTGTTAAATTTGCATCCTGTCATCATAAGAGTGCTCACTGGTTTGCAATCTTCCATTTTCAACTTTTTGAGAATTTTCTTAATGTATTTCATTTGAGATGTAAAGATACCTTTGTTCGATTGATAAATATGTAGTCCTAAAAAGAATGATATCTCTCCTAGCATTGACATCTTGAATTCATTATGCATCTCTTCAACAAATTTATTTCTTATCTTGTCATCGTCACTTCCAAATATTATATCATCTACATAGACAATGTTCATTATCATGTATTTATCTTCCTTTTTAATGTAAAGGTTGTTGTCTACAACTCCTCTTTTAAATTATTCTTGTTGTAGATGCTTATCTAGCCTGGAGTATCAAGCTCTAGGGGCTTGCTTGAGGCCATCAAGAGATTTCTTGATTTTAAACACATAATCTTCATCTTATAATAAATTAAACCCTCCAAGTTGTTTAATGTATACTTCTTCCTCTAAATTTCCATTTAGGAATGTTGATTTAACATCCATTTGATAAATCTTAAAGTTCTTGTAACAAGCAAATGCCAAAAACATCTTAATTGTTTCCAATATTTCTACATGGGAAAAAATTTCATCAAAATCAACTCCTTCAACTTGAGCATATCCCTTGCATACCAATATATCTTTTTTTCTCACTACCTAACCATTTTCATTTTGTTTATTTCTGAAAACCCATTTAGTCCCTGTTACATTTTTATTCTTGGCTCTAGGAACAAGATCCCAGGTTTGGTTTTTATCAATTTGGTCCAATTCATCATTCATGGAATTAACCCAATGTTTATAGTGGCTTGATTCTTCAAAGTTATGAGGCTCTATTGTAGATAGTAAAGAAATTTTTACCTCATTGTTTATTATTCTCTTTGTTTGAGGTCCTACACTCCTATTTCCAAGATTTTGGATTTCAAAATGATTCTTTTGCACATACCTTGAAGATTTTTTTTGTCCTATATTTTTGGTTCATATTCCTATTGTGTTTGTTTATTCTTATTATCTTGTTCTTCTTCTTCTTGTTGTTCTTCCTATTATTCGTCATCTTTTTCTTGTTCCTTTTCATGTTGTTCTTCTTGATGAATTTCATCTTCCTCTCTGTATTTTTCTTCTTTTGATATCTAGTTTGTAAAATGTGTATTTTCATCATCTAGTTTCACATTTGTACTCATTACTATTATTTTGTAACATTATATTGTGGCATCTATAGTCTTTATTGTCAGATGAGTAACCAAGAAAGATTCCTTCATCTGTTCTGGAATAAAATTTACCCATATTCTCTTCACTTCTTTTTATGTAGAATTTACTCCCAAATACTTTGAGATAGTTAATTGTTGTAGGTATTCCTTTCCACGATTCATATGGTGTTTTATCATGGTTTTTTCTAAGAAAACATATGTTCAGAATATTAACAACAATATGTATTGCTTCTTTCCAAAACGTTTATGATAGTATGGAGTCACTTAACATAGTTCTTGACAATTATTGCATGGTCGTGTTTTTTCTTTCTTCCACAACATTCTGTTGTGGTGTCCTAGCTACTGAAAATTTTCTCTTGATTCCATGAATCTCACAGAATTATGAAAATTCATTTGAGCTAAAGTCACCTCCATTCGTTGATTGTAAGCACTTGATTTTAAGGTTAGTTTTGTTTTCTACTAGTTCTTTAAACACCTTAAATTTATCAATAGTTCTTATTTATTCTGTACAAAGGAAACCCATGTTATTCTAGTGTATTCATCTATAAATAGAATGAAGTAGTGCTCACATTGCAATATTTTGGTTCTCATTGGTCCACAAAGATCAATATGAATGAGTTTCAAAGTCTTTGAAGTTGAATTCTCCTTTGTTTTGAATGAGACTCTGGTATGCTTTCCATGTTGGCAGTGTTTGCATATAGGATCTGAAGTTTTACAATTAAGGGCAGATCCCTTACATCCTGCTTCTTGTTGATATTTACCAAATTATCAAAATTTATGTGTCTCATTCTCCTCTGCCAAAGCCAACTTTGATCTATTTGTCCCGTGCAACATTTCTCTCCTTTCACTTCATCTAAAATGTATATGTTATTGGGAGTCCTAAGTGTTGTAGCACCCAATATACCATATTTTTCACTTCTTATTTCACACTTTTGAGATTCAACTTCAAGAATGTGTCCTTGATCACACATTTGACTAACACTTAGGAGGTTGTGTTTCATATCTTCAATCAACAACACATTTTTCACTTTTTCTTTCTCACTTCCAAGACCAATTGTTCCTTTTCCAATTGTTTTGGCAGAGTTGTCATTTCCAAACATGACATTGCCTTGTTTTGTCTTGTTAATATTTAAAAACATGCTCTGATATCTTGTCATGTTCTTGGATCATCCACTATCAATATAGCATTGGCTTGTGTTTCTTTGAGCATGTAAGGCTAGATTGTTTCCTTCCCCCTTTTGTTGATCTGGATTTTTCTTCCATACTTGTGTGTTTTCTTCCTCATGTTTAGTATAATATTTCTCTGTTATGTTTTGTGCCACGTATTCCCATATTCTTATGCACTTATGATATTTGTGGCCAAAATTGTTACACTTGTAAAATTCAACATTGAATTTCACAAGAGGAGCAAAAGTATTATAATTTATGTCAACAAACTCTTAAGTTGTTTTGTTGCTTGTATAGCCATTTATGGTAGTATTCTACATATATCTAATTTTCAAATAATTATTTCTTGTGTTTTCCATGCAATTATTGGATTTATGTACAAAATTGTGAAAAGAAAAGCAGTTACCAAGAAACATATTTTGATACCTTGTTGTAGGAGGTCTTCTTGAAGGAGAAGTTCTATTTGCAAACCCTGGAGTATTTTTGTTTCTCATTTAATCCTTGGTAGAATCTCTGGTGGTGGGAGGTCTTCTGGATGTGATACATGTTTCAAATTAAACTATGTTATCAAAAGGAGTGATCTTCTGCATATTTTCCTTTTTTCTATTTGTTATCTGCTTTACTTTATACAATGTTTCCACTGTGATTTGAACTCCTAAGAATATTTTCATATCTTTGAGTCTTCTCCCCTCCTTTTGGTATTTTATAATCAACATGTTTTTGGTTTTAATCATAGCCAACACTAATTCTGTAGAATGGTGGCCTTTGGACATTCAAAATGTCTTCTAGGAATGTTGAACTCCTTTCAAACTTCATATTTGATTTCAGTTTTGTGATTGTATTATCCAACACCTTTCTTAGGAAAACAATTCCAAGATCTCTTTTATGAAAAATATCCTCCATTTATTGGATTTTATTTACTAATGTTTCTTCAATTCTTTTTTCTTCCTTTAATTGTCTTTTTAGACCAATAATCTCAGTTTCACCATTTGGCTCGTGATGTTCTCCTTTTCTTTTCTTACCTGTTCCTTGAGATAATCATTTTTATTTTTGAGTTTTTTTTAGTTCACTCATACCACACATTATTTCTCCTTCAAGATTAACCTCTCCTTCCTCATCAAGATATTCATGTTTTGAGTTTTCATCATCAATTGATGGCCATGAATAAAACACCTTCTAGGATGTTGTATTCTTCATAAGAGGATATTCCTTCATCATTGGCATACACTTTTTACCGTTTCCTGCAATTCTTCCTTTTCTCTTCATTTTTGTCACTTATATAGTGATATTTTGTTTTCTTAAAATTATAGTCTCTTTTGTAAGGACACTTAGCAAAAAAATGTCCTAATCTACAATAATCAAATAACTTGAAAGGGACCTTACCTTTGTGTTTTCTAGTTCCTTTTTTAAGCCTCCTGATAAATTTTGTTTCCTCTACTTATGATTCTTCTTCATAGGAGTCATATGTTTGATGTCTTTTTTAGTTTGTCCCTTTTGATGCTTTGAATGTTTCCTCATGCTTTAATGGATTTTCCTGCATAGTTTTTATTTCATAGGCTGTTAGGATTCCATGTGATTCATCCATTGTTAGATTATCTAAATCCTTCATTTCTTAAATGGAATATATCTTAGGGTCAAAGATTGATGGGAATGTCCTGAGACCATTTTGTAGAACACATTTTTCATATATGGTTTCATCTAGTCCTTGGATGGTGTTAACAATATCACCCACATGAAGAAATTAGGCTACCATATCTTCATATTATTTGATCTTGATATGTTGAACTCATCCCCTGTGCGTTTGTAGATTTTCTTTCTTGAAATTCTCATTCCCTTCATATGTATTCTACAACTTATCCCAAATTTCCTTTGTTGATTTACAATGCACAAATTTAGTAAATTATAATCTTGCTAATCCTTTCATAATGAAATTCATGGATTTAGAGTTATTTTCACTGAGTTTCTAATTACTTGTGACATCCCCAAAAATAAAGTTTTTTGAAATTCAAAATTTATTAGAAAAATATTATGTTTTTAGTAAATTTGAATTTGGAATTTTTTTGCCATTTATGGCAATTTCGAATTTAGAATTCGATAAATTGTAATTAAATGTTATGACTGTTGGACAGAGACCTAATTTGACCCAACTAACTATTTGACTATGACACTTTTATGTAAATAGAATATTGTTTAATTATTGCAGGAGGACAAATGGAACAACCATGTTAAACTTAGCTTGCCATGACTCCATGAGTGGGGAACATGTTGGAACTACCTCTGGACTGATTATTACAAGTGGAAAATCAAGGATTTGGCCATTAGAAGACCCTGAAAAATAGGGATTTAGAAATATGTGAAAATCCCCAAGGGATGGAAAAAAGACCTAGGCAAAAAGATTGTGGCATAAAATAGCATATGTGAGGAGGGAGGACGCTGCCTAGTATGCTGGAAGGAGGAATTACTATGTACTTGTTGTTATGAACACTGAACATTAAGTGTGAGGCAAGGAGGAGATTACAGAGAGTGGAAGACATTATTGAAGAAGAGATTCCAAATTTCCCTCATGGACTCATGGTCAGGCTAGGGGGTGAATTGGGCAAGTGATTTGGGTGCCTTGATCTACGGTTGGGAGGAACGTGGTTGTTCCCTTTGTCTTTCTGCAAACTGGTTCAGATACGTTAACCCTCTCCTTCTTTGTTAGAATGATTAAATGTACATCTAATGTATGCACTTGTTTGTGTTGAAGTAAAATATCCTGTGGAAATCTATTCGTATGTGGAATTTATAAACAGATAATTTAGTTTTGAAATTTTCTCTTCTATAATTGACCTTTACATGGTATTATCTAGGTGTTTTAACAAGTTTGAATATATGAAAAAGTTATGGGTATCTCTATTTAAATGTTTTTCCAGAAAGTTCATAGTTAATCGCCGAGTTTTATCCTCGTTAAAGGGAAAGGTATGACACAATAAACATAAAGTTATATATTTCACACAAAATGTTATAAATATATATATATATATATATGATATATATTTTTTTTTGTAGTTGGTACCTTACATCGACATATTTTCCTAGACGAGAATGGTGTAACTGTACATAAACGCCTTTACATAGAGGTTGATGTCATAGCATATATATATATATATATATATATATATATATATATATATATGGGTGAAACATAGTATGCCAACTGGCAGTAAACCCACTTTTTTTGTACAGAGAAATATCGAATCCGAGAGTCTGAGACTCCTCTCTAGTTTTCTTTGTGATAATAACAGATAAGATTCAATAAGCTACACTGATAAGATATATATGTTACATAAGCAAAATTGTTCCATAAGAGTCAAGATGAAGAGAAGCTCCAACGCAGTAAATCACCTACCAATAGAATAGCTAAGTATACTTTTTCTGGTGTGGAAGACCCAACTAGAATAATTTAACCACTACATTAAACGCTCGACAATTTTAGGATGAATATACACATGGCACGGAATATCAAATCCTACCAGTCTAAACAATGATAAACGCACTGGTATAGAAATACATAAATCTTTCTATATTTATACATCTAATTAGGTGATCTGGAATAAAACATAGAATTGTAACCTCATATACCGTATTCACTTTATTACTCAATTTTATATCTAATCTAACTATTGCAGGTTCAGATCGAATACATTTGTAATAAAACAAGGTCTACTGACAGGAAATAAAATGATATAAATGATAGATCTAATACACATCGATCTATTTCTTTGAAATCAAACATTCTGGAATTGTAACAGATCTTTCAATTTAAATTATAATCCACAGTGAATAAATTCCCATAGTAGGGTGAGGGTCGAAACGATAAAGAGAATTTGTCTAAACCAATCTTTTCTTTACTTCAAATGAACAGAGTAGCCTAGTTCTTAAAGCGTTGAGAGATTCAAGCTAATAACCAGAGCAAGCTTAAAGTTTTTTGTTGAGAATTTTCTCCCTTTCCAAACCCAATAGGAAACTGAGGAGACAACATGAGATGACTACATGAAAATTTGCAACACTGATTGCTCGAACTATAGAGGGGTTATAGAAGGGAACTTGAGTACCTTTTGTGTTGAGTACACAGTTGATTTTTCTTGAAGACCTTTGCGTAGACGAACTACATGAAAGAATCACCATACAAAGGTTAGGAAAATATATATTGAAGGAAAAACTTGAGGGAAGCATGAACAGAGTGATACTAATAAACATAAAAAAAATCACATCATGCTGGGACGATTACTTAACTTCTGATTTCCGGCTCGCATGAATGTCATCCTTGTTGTTCTCCATGTGGACAGATGCACAGGGTCGTGGATGGATGGGGAAATAACCCACTGATGGGTACCCTCACATCAAACAGGGCCCATCATCAGTGATGTGCATCATTTCAAGAAAACGATTTAAAAAAATACAAAACATATTTACATAACATTCACGAATAATGAAAATAGAGTAAACGACTACTGGGTTCCTTAATATTTGGACGACGTATGTTAGTTTGAGCATTGTGAACCTTAGGTATTTCTTTTATATCAGAAGTAGATCTAATTGTCGAGCTTAGGCTACCTTTTAAATGAAAAAACATGTCATGCATACACATATTAATCATTATCTCCGATACCGTAAAAAGAATACTTAATAGTTGAGTTATAGATCCACTGGTAATAATTACAAGGAATATATTATTAATTCAATGATTGACACATAAAAAATCTAGTTATTGGGTTCAAAATGGCGGGGATAGAGAAAATGATAAATGGCATCTGAGAAATTTCAAGGAACTACGTTGGTACTGTAAGTTATCTCAGTATGCCTAAAATCGCAGAGGCCTTCAGTCCAATACTGCACAACCAGTGGAGACCACCACTGAGACGAGATAGATTATACAACACTATGTGCCTTCACAATGGGTCTCCTTCGTGAAATTATACCCTTCCTCAAATAAACGAGAGGTGTAACATCCCGCTCTAGCGCACTGAGAAAACTTATTCTTTGAGGACACTTGCTCGCAAGTGATCTGGACTTTTATGATAAGAAAACATTTATCCTTGATTATGATGCGATATGATAGATGACATGATGTTTTATTGCTTGACATGGGCAGGTGCTATTGACTTGGTTTTACTGAGTGTGCAGGGTTTTTGACCTTGAGTATGCAGAGGCATCAACGGGACCCCTTGGACTCCGGATCGAGTCAGGGAGTGTGCTTGGGAGAGATGGATGCATTATTAACCAAGCGATGTGCATAGACGACTCCATGGACGTTGTGTTGGTATGCTAAGAGATAAAATCTCTTCCCTGCGTGTTGAATAACTCAGCGCTGGTTTTATCCATGTTTTTTTCTGGTAACTACCCCGACGTTTGCAAACTTGATGCCTTCTGTTACAGTCGAGTCGAGCCACCTGTGTAGCCACTCCCAAGTCATTGTATGACCGCCTATTCCTTCATTTATTTAATTAGCAACTGCTTTTTATTTCCTTATTTCATAATGCAATTACATATTCCAGCTATTTTCTCTACGGATTGATGATGTACCTCTACGATTTTTAAGGGTTGTAGGATAGTGATTATATTGTCTTTCTCTACGTTCATTATGCTTAGAGGTTAGTGAGTCAAATGTAAGATGATAGACGGGGAGGGGTCCCAGGGCATCTGCTCGTTGTTTTGTTGTTTTGAGCATGATGAAAATTGTCGGAAAGGTTGTTTCCAACCACAGCCTAACCGCATCTGTCATATCCCCAAAACTAATTAATGGTTACTGTCATAGCCCAACTAATTAATGGTTATTGTCTTCATTACCATTTAATATTACCTTCCATTACTATCCACTGACTTCTTACTGTCATCAATTAAATTGGGACCTTTAAGCCAGCGTTGCCTTCAATCACTGCAAATAGTAGTTGATAAATAGAATGTTTTTATTATCATCAAATTAGTGATCAAAATAAAGGTTGCAAATTTAGTACATCCAGTTGGAAAAAGGAATGATTCCTTTTACTATATCCGAGATGACATTGATTGTTTACTGGATAGTAAGTCCCTTGAAAAGATTGTTTCTAGTGAGGTCTTTTAATTGTTAATGGGAAGCGCTACCTTCTTGTATTAGTAATTAGCTTGTATTTATTCTCTCTAAGGAAATATTCAGAATACCAATTTATAAATTAAATTTGATGAATGGTAATAACTTCTTGATATCGTGACCTCAGTGTTGTAATCATCTTGATATATATCTAATTATTTGTCCTTTTAAAAATGTGAGCGTTATGTAATTCCTTACATGATTTTTCCTTGGATCAATGGTTTCCTAGTTGTAGAACACAAGCACTAAACTTATTAATGTGAGCAAGTGTAATGAATATATTTCTGACGAACTTGAATTAATGATACCCCAGTTAGTGGTTATAATTTCAAGGTAATCTATGCCTTTAGATTTCTAAATGATAGGTATTTACTAGGGATATTTTAATTCTTCCTAAAAGTGCAAGAGTGCTTTTAGAAATTTAGAAGGAAGCTAATCCTTTTTTTTATTATTTATAAAAAGGAAATCTTGATAAAAAGGAAATCTGGATTACTCTTCTAGTAAAAAAGGGAAATCTCCTTGTTTAGCTAGCCTCCTTTTTATTTATAAAAACTTTAAGATAGACTATTTGACTTCTTTTATTCTAGTAGTAAAATGCAATGTTCTTATTAGATAACATAGAATGAATTTTAAATGTTATTTTATTTGCATTGTTATGGCCATATGACTTAAAGTTATTGTTGTCTTATGGTACTGATATGGAAATTTTATTGTAAATAATAACATAAATGGTATAGTAATGTGTGATTGGATGGTCACTGTAATACATTGTCTTGCAATATGTAAAGGAATTATTTATGGCAATATAAAATAAAAATATCATGTTAGTGTTGATAGCATGATATGCATTTTATTGTTATTTTAAATGCAAAGTTATGGGAATATAAGATAAATGACATTGTTATTTATTTGTAATGCTATTGAACTTTTACTGTTATTGATGACACATAAGATGTAAGGTCCTTGAACCAAGAACCTTAAATTACTATGATTTGGTAATTGGGGGATTTGCAATTACTTCAATTTACATTATTCTAAGGTTGGGTTGGGTATCTCGTCGATAAGGGAATTTAAATGGAGTATTGGATCTATAATTAATGTCAACTGTGTCATAGGAAGTACCTCGTCTTAACAATGGTTGGTCATTGTCGGAGTCCTTTTGACTTGCGCATTCCATAGAGGATGTGGTTGTTCTTTTAATAATTGTTGTACTTGGTTTTTGATCATTTAATTGCTTGTTCTGCCTGTGTCGGGTGGGATGTAGACACCTCCATGTTCCTCAGAACAGTTGCCAGCCCTGAGACCTTAAATGGTTAAAATCGATGGGAACCTGGGATTGAGCGTCGCTTATGTGTCTTGGAGGTCCTAACCATTGCAGGGTAGGACGGATGGGTAGTTAGTCTTTCTCATTGTCAATTGATCGTCGTTAAATGCATGCAGCTACTTGATGTGCGTCTTACGTCGTCTTCTTGTGTTCGTCGTTGTTGCGTCTTGATTAGTCGTCAGGTGGCGACGCAGAGTCAAATGTGTTGTTTCCCTTGTGCATGCGTGCACACACTTTTAAAAACAAAACAAAAAAAAATTTCACTTGCTAAGAGGTTTGTAGTCGTAACGAGGAGGTTCGTTACAAGAGGTGATTCACTATGACCTCACTAGCAGTGGGCATATACTAAGACAACAAAGGGGACTGAGATTGTAACTAAAGGAAGGTAAACTAGAGACCTCATATGTATAACCATTTCCATTATCCAAGCTATACTGTCAAGCAACCTTCTCGACAAATGAATCCATAATTTGAATAATAATTATATTATAGGGGTTTCTAAAAAAATGACTAGCTAGATGCTCTTACCTTGTGCAGAGTCCCCATGGAAGAGGTCCGCCCAAGACGTTTGGTTCCAATATGAGCCTACAACTTGAGTATTAAATAGTAACAGAGAAGGTTGGATAACTCGACCATCATCGTAGAGAACACACTGATCCAATGTCGAGAAGACTAATGAAAACAGTAACCCTAGCACCCATATACTAGTCTAATGATGCTTAATGGCAGTCCGTAAAACTCAGTACTATAGCTAGGGAAAGGTGGCAAAATTTCGGGAGAACACATTAAACTCGCAATAATCCCAAGGGCTATTCCCAGAATGCCTAAAACATCCTGGAAGGAGGTTCATTACACATTCTCATCCGTATCCGAAGTTGATCCCATCTCAATCCTCGAAAAATGGAATTGACAGACAGTTCAGAATCCTCGATTCTATTTTGGTTAGGGTTCGAGGTTCTCAATTGAAAGTTCGTTAAGGAGAGGGAAATCCTCTTATCCAGAATTATTTCGAATGGGACGATATTTATCCCTACAGGGGTGAGGTGAGAACCTACCCTTAACTACCATTTCCATGTTTGATCTTCGTACATATTGGGACCACATGGATAGTAAAGAATTCATTAAGTTCTCTGACACCCTATCGGAAGAAACTTATTCAACACTCCAGAGTTTATGAAGGGTCATTCTAACACTCAAGTCATAGTAAGCCTCACTAGCACAATTCATTTGTTAATGGACTTATATAGATATAGGTTTTTGTTTTAAACATTTTATGGCACAATTAGTTTGTTTATAAATAACGTTGTATAATCATTTGATAGCACAATGTGTTTTGGTAATATTTTTATAGGTTTAAAAATTGTTGTGTAAACACTGTGGGATCTATATGCATAGTCTGCTAAGGGTAGAAGTATAACCTATGCGTTTAAAAATAGAAGGACACACTTATATGATTGCAAGGAGTCGGGGGTACGAGAAAGAGGTAAATTTCTTATAAATTTGCTTTTAAAACAACTTTGGTAAGTATTAGTGTGGGAGGAAGAAGTGCTAAATCTCCTTGTAATAAGATTGAGTTAGATATATCTTTAAATTGAGAATCTAGGACTCCAAAGAATTATATTTTTTTTAAGAAATTAGAAGTATATTACATATGGTATCAGAGAAAAGGTTTACAACACTTCAACCTTGAACAGGGCCATCTGATTTACTTAAGCATATATATATATTTGTTTATGTAAAACTAATAAACCTTTATTGTTACAGATAGAAAAACTTTTCTGTTTTGTGTTAATCATGGCAGCACAGGATGACAGGGAAATTATAATCGATGGGAATCCTGGACAAAGACTTCCTAAAAATCAGAGACAGAATAGTGACGAAATCTCACCTCTTGAAGTTCTGGAAACAATGAGGAATCTCATCGTTGAACTGTAGGTTTTCAAAGCTAACAATGAAAAACTAAAGAAAGCTCAGCAGGAAAAACAGGAAATTAATGAAGTCCTGCTACACAGTATAGTGACAAGGAAAACCCCAAAGGACGATAATAATGACGAAGAAGTTAGCAAGAAGGCTTCCAAGAACTCTAGACCTGAAACAGAAAAAGGAGACAGTTCATCTGAAGGTACACCTTCAGCTGAGGATAAAACAAAAATAGACAAAAAGAGAAAACAAGTAGACCACCTTGAAGGAGAATTCAAGAAAATTAAACCAACTACCTTTGATGGAGAATCCTGAACAAGAAAATAAGCTAAGGCATGGTTATTGGACATCAAAAAATACTTCCAGATATATAACTATTCCAGCAACATGAAGGTCAGAATGGCCATTTACAATTTGAAAGGGAAGACCAACATTTGGTGGCAAGACCTGAAATTGGCCAAGGGCCTAAAGGAGAAACAGATGGAATGGTCTGACTTTAATAAATATTTCAAGAAACAATACCTGTCAAAAAGCTACTATGAAAGGAAAATGAAGGAATTTTACGAGTTAAGACTTGGACAGATGACAATAGAGGACCTCATAAAAATATTCCTCCAATTACTAAGATTCGTACCTTACATATGGGAGGATAAGGTAAAAATTAAGTGATTCTTAAGCTATTTACCACAGTCCTATAGGGACAGAATTGAGTTTGACAACCCCAAATCCTTGAGTGAAGTATTCAGGAAAGCACGAATGTGCTATGACCAGTATAAACAACAAACAGAGTTTCCCAAAGCCTGGAAAGATAAGAAACAAGATCGAATGAACCAGTGGAAGAAAGGATACCAGTCGACTCCTTATCGGAATGCAACAAAAGGCCTTCCAAGAAAATATTTTCAATCCAATCATCTGAATACGCAAGGTAGCAATAAACCGATAAATCTAGGAACAAAGAAGTTTGGGGACAACCCCCGCGAACCATTAAAGTGCTGGGAATGTGGAGAACCTCATCTAAGGAGGAACTATCCACATTTATTCTCAACAAAGAGGACTGTGATTCATAATTTGTAGGAAGCCTCAACGGTGGGTGACGTGGGAAGAAGCCTACATCAGATAAATGCAGTTATCTATGTGTTAGGCTCCAATCTACCCAAGTAAATTAGAGTACAAATGATTGTCAATCCGGTGTTTGTAAGACTTAGAGGCACGTCCAAAGTATATGGATTTTAGAGATAGTTTTTATCTTTAATGGAGATAAACCAAAACCTATTCTAAGGCTGAATATGAAAGAGATGCTAAGATTCTATTCAGAAGTCATCTTCATAGATCTCATAACAGTAATCAACACTTGTTTTTCTAAAGAGTAAAAACAGTAAGTGTAACATCCCGTTCTGGCGCACTTACCAAACTTATTCTTTGAGGACACTTGCTCGCAAGTGATCTGGATTTTTATGATGATAAAACTTTTTCCTTCATTATGATGTGTTAAGTTATATGACAGGATGTTTTACTACCTTGATGTAGACAGGTGCTGCTGACTCAGTTTCATTGAGTGTGCAGGGTTTCGGACCTTGAGGATGCAGAGGCATCGGTCGAACTCCCTTGGACTCCGGATTGAGTCAGGGAGTGGGCTATTTGAGTTGTTTCATTTACGGTGATATTGATTTGTTTTGATGATATGCTATTGATTTTATGATATGTTGTTGACATGATCTGACATGATGGTTGATGATGCAG
>ML780960.1:225880-276979 GCA_009831015.1 Picea engelmannii
TGACTGTCAGAGATAGGGTAGATGAATCCTACCTTCAATAATTTTTGTAATTCTTCTTTGACTACCTCTTTCAACATTGGATTCATTCTTCGTTGTGGTTGTCCGAGTGGTCTTATGTTATCATCTGTGTAGATATGATGAGTGCATGTTTTAGGATGAATCCCTTGCATATCAGTATATTCCCAAGCAAATGCTTTATGATATTTCTTTAATAGTGCAATCAATTGTTCTTCCTGAGGTGGTTCAAAATTTGTGCCAATATTCAAATGTTTTCCAAGGCTAATTTCAATTACCTTGCTTTGAGTATTTGTCATGGAAATAAATGGAAAAATGTTATTAAATGCTGACTCTAAAGAATGAATTGTGCAATTTTCTTGAAAGGTTTGTCCTAAGATTTCATCTGCAGCAATGTATTTTGTGTCTCTTAATTCTTCCGAGATATCTGGTTCAGAAATGAAATAGTCTAATAGATCTTCGTTATTTTCCTCCCTAAAATCAAAGGCTTGATTAATACTTAATATTGGTTGAATTACTTCTTCTTGTTGTTTCTCTGTTTCATCAAGCCAAGGTAATTGATCTATTACAGAAGGTTTTTGAGACAGAGGATAAAGTGTGATTTGTTTCCTTTCAGTTCCATGTGAGATAAGCATATTCCCTGTTCTACAACCAATAAAACCATCAGTTGTGGCCAACCAAGGTCTTCCAAGGATCTACTGGATATTCCCAAGAATCCAAAGAAACTGTGATATCTTCAAGTATACCCTCAGGAACTACTTTAGATCTATCAACTAATTCTAAGACCGTGGTGGTTGGTCGCAGATTTTGCAAATTCAAATGTCTCGTTGTTTCTAATTTCATCACATTGATAACTGCTCCTAAGTCAATTAATGTTTTAGAGATCGAAAAATGGTTGATTGTTATGGTTACCATTGGAATTCCTGGATCAACATATTTTTCGATGGAAATGTTATTTGACATTAGGCCTGCTAGATTTCCAATTACATGAATTATTGGTGGATCTTTCCTTATTTTGTTGGTTTTCTTTGAAAACAATTCCTTAATTGCTTTTGTATAGATTGGGATATCCTTAATAACCTACAATAAAGGAATTTTTACACAGACATTTCTTAATTCATATAAGACATCAAACTCAGGAAGAGAGATTGGTAATTTCTCTTTGACCAACCTTTCTGGGAAAGGAGGTGTTTGGATATTTAATGATTTTTCCTTCTGGATTTGATTGTCTATTGAAAGCTCTTCTGTGTGAGCAGTATCATCTTCTTCGATTGGTTTCTCTATGATAACAGGAGAATCCTTTGGTAAAACTTTTCTAGACCTCAAGTGGATATTTTTAAGAGGGAGGATGGAATATGATGGTCCTTCTTCAACATTATAAATGGGTTTTTCCACTTTATTATTAGGATTGGATATTGGTTGAGATGGTAATTGCATTGGTCTGAGTGGAGGTTGGTTCGATGGTAGTTGGAGTTGTTGTGGTTGGGTTAGTTGAGGTGCAAGTTGTGATGACTGAAAATATGAATTTTGTGGATGATTCTGTTGGAACTGTTGATAAGGAAAAGGCTGATATGGATGTTGGTATGGCTGTTGATAAGGCTGTTGGTATGGTTGTTGGTATGGTTGTTGGTATGGCTGATTTCCTTGAGAATACCCTTGCCAACCTTGAGGAGGTTGGTTTTGGCTCTGCTGAGGAGGCCAAGCTTGCCAAGGCATGGGTGCATTCCATGAATTTTGAATGGGAGTTTGAAAATTCTGAGGAAATTGTTGAGGAGCAAACTTTTGAGACATACCTGTGAAACGTGGCTACCAAGGATTCCTTGGTGCTAGGTAGTAAAGAGATTCCATTCCTTGTCCTTCTTCTATGTGAGTAGATTGTAGTTCTTTTAACCTTGGACAATCATCAGTGGCATGATTATCTGTACATAATCCACAAACTTGAATTCTATTTAAAGGACATTCTCTCTGTGCATGTTTTTTTCTACATGTAGGACACCAGATGGCTAATACTTTATCTCGTTCTTCTTGCTTCTGTTTATCTTTGAACATGTCAAGTTTTGAACCAAATGTGTTCATAATATCAGTTTTAAAGATCTCAAACAGATTCCCTAATTCTGTTTTAGTAACACCATTGGAAATTGATTTTGTTGACTTTGTCACAATATCTCTTTGTCCTATTCCTCTTTTAGCTTTTCCTCTTGAGTATTTCTTACACAATTCAGTGATTTTTGGGAAAGGAAGGTGAGAAATATTCCCTGCCCCCATTAAATTAAGAGCCTCCAAATTTTCCTCTGAAATTCCCTTCAAAAAGATAGTACGGATGACATCCAAAGGGAGATTAGATTGCTTAGATTTATGCATATTATAAAGGAATTTTTCTAGATATTCTTCTAAGCTTTCATCTTCACTTTGAGTTATTTTAAAGATATATTCTTTAGAGTCTTTGGATTTACAATAAGGATGATATTTAGTAAGAAATTTCTTTTTCATGTCTTCCTAGTATACTATGGTTGCTTCTCCCAACCCCATGAACCATTTTAATGCATATCCTTTCAAAGCTGCAGGAAATAAACGAAGTTTTTGAGCATAATTGGTATATCCATATGTTCTACAAACAATTTCAAATTCAAACATGAAAGAATCAGGGTCTTCAGTAGTCAAACCAAAGAAATTTGGAAGAACAGAGGGAGGAATATTTTTCATTTTTATGTCATCTCCTAAAAGAGTTGGTGTATCAACTATAGGAAATGAAAATGTAGTATGTTCTTCTTCCTCTTGCCTCTTCTTGATGTGATTCTCTATATTCTCGTTCTTTCCTTCCTCTTTCTTCATTTCTTTTCCTTTCTAATTCCCTTTCCATTCTCTCCCTTTCTTGTCTATTAGCTTCTAACATTTCAAAGAAGTTTTTTGTTGTACAGTCAGATATTTCTGTTGGAAAAAGAGGTTGTCCTATTTGTTCAAAAATAGTTTGTTTTTCTTTTTGCTTTCCTACAAAAGATATTCATGTTTGTGTTTGTTTCTTATTTACTTCATAATCCAATAGAACTTGTTTTTCTATGAGAGTTAACCTTTCTCACGAACGTTGTTTCTCTTCCAATTCTTCCAAAGTAATTTTTCCAGCAGTTGGTGTGGTAGATTCAGTTGTAGATGTTCCTGCTCCTACAGATGGTGGATTAGTTTTGGGGGGGGGGTTGTTTTAAAAATATGCCTTTATCATCCCTAAGTTTAGACATAAAGAAACATAATTTAAAATCACTTCTATGATGTGTTTATTTTATTTTATGAGTATATATGTTTTTTTTATTTTATATCTCTAAATATGCCTCCCTGGCAACAACGCAAAAATGTTAGGCTCCAATCTACCCAAGTAAATTAGAGTGAAAATGATTGTCAATCCGGTGTTTGTAAGACTTAGAGGCATGTCCAAAAGTATATGGATTTTAGAGATAGTTTTTATCTTTAATGGAGATAAACCAAAACCTATTCTAAGGCTGAATATGAAAGAGATGCTAAGCTTCTATTCAGAATTCATCTTCATAGATCTCATAATAGTAATCAACACTTGTTTTTCTAAAGAGTAAAAACAGTAAGCATTCAAGAGATGTTCGAATTAATTCTAAGACCTATTAAATGTTAGAAGAACAAAACTCGTATTCAAGAGATGAATTCATTGTATTCTTTCATTCATTCATTAACAACTATCATCAAATCAAATCAAAGTACTGAAAGCATAAATAACTCAAAAATCATTCAAGACTATCTTAATGCTTGAAGTCAAACTACACATTGAATCCTCATTCAAGAAATCATTCACAATATGAGTAAGGCTTGAAAACATTAAGCATGTAACTTATCTATGAAATTCATCTAACTACAACAAGATAAAATTCATCTACAACAAGATCTGATCTAAAACATGTACTTGAAAAAGAACACAAAGAAAGAGTGTACTAGTTTGGCAAAGGGGGCCCTCCAATGATTCACTGGTACACTTGAGTTGACTCAGCTAAGAAAGAGCTACAACAACATTCAAATCATCATATCATAAGAATTCACAGGAACAAAACACAGAGCTGATCTTCAAGAGTGGAAATTCCAAAGTTTCTTCATTCGCCTAAGATTGTTTTACTAGTCTAGGCTTAAGAGTATTTATACAAGAGTCTCAAAACTAAAAATGCTAATAGGTATCCTAAATATCATGATTAGATCCAAAATATCCTAGGAGGGTCGAATGCCTCCTTTAGATCCAAAATATATGGTCAAAATCCCACGAAATCCAAAATTGTCCAAGATTTAAGGCTGAAACATGGCATTTTCTGCTGAAGTGGCCTTGTTTGACCAATGTTGACCGGACATCTGCAAGGCTCAAATTTCGAATATGATAGCTCATTATCCATCCTTGTACATTAGGGAAGACAAACCAAGTCTCATATTTCGCCCAGGTGTCCTGCAAGTATACAAACCACAGAGCTTTTACGGGATTTGGTCAAATCCTGTAATTTCTGATAAATTTTCAATTTTAATGCTAAAATTTAGAAAACTCAATTCTTAAGCTAACGAATGACAAATATACCTTTCATAGGCTGTTTCATGGAAAATATGGAATGTAATGAAGGAAAAATGGATGGATAAAGAGGCAAAAGTATGGTTTATAGAGCAAAATGGAAGCATAAAAATGGACTCAACAAGATGGTCAGCAAGATGACCACCAGTCCTCTGTGGTAGAAATCTAAGGTAAAATCAATAGCACTCGAATTTATGTTTTAATTGACCCTAAAGCTACGTTAATTTATATTACTCCTGATGTAGTCAAGTCAAATAAACTTAAGAAACTGAAACACGCAAAATCATGGCTGGTAAAACTAGCAATAGAAACTAAAAGGAAAGCAGTTGACCTTATTTTTTATTTCGAATTCAGCTTAGATGGTCAAAACATAAAAACAAATATGAACATCCTACCACTAGGATCTTATGATGTGATTATCGGAATGGATTGGTTGGAAAAGCACAAAGCAATACTAGATTGTTATACAAAGACACTTAACTATAAAGATGATTGTGACACTACTAGAATAACCCAAGGTATACTGAAACCTGTATCAGTTAGACAAGTTTCAGCTATGCAATTCAAGCAATGTATGAGAAAGGGATGTCAATTTTATGCCATCCAAGTAACGAATCCGTTAGAAAAAGAAGATAATCCAAAGTTAGAAGACTTTGTTGTCCTACGTGAATTCAGAGACATGTTTGTGGATGAGATATTGGAATTACCTCCTAGAAGGGAAATAGGCTTCTCCATAGACATACTACCTGGTTCAACCCCTATTTCTAAAGCACCTTACAGAATGAGCTTACCAGAATTGACAAAATTAAAAATACAATTACAAGAATTGTTGGACAAATAATATATCAGACAGAGTGTTTCACCTTGGGGAGAACTAGTCCTCTTTGTGAAAAAGAAATACGTCTCTCTAAGACTTTGTATCGATTATAGAAAATTGAATAAAATGACTATTAAAAACAAGTACCCCTTGCCAAGGATAAATGAGTTGTTTGATCAAGTAGTTAGGGCCAAGATCTTTTTGAAATTGGATTTACGATCTGGTTATCATCAAGTTACGATAAAGGATGAATATATAAGAAAAACAACTTTTCAAACAGGATATGTACACTATGAATTTGTAGTCATACCTTTCGGACACATTAATGTTCCAGCCACGTTTATGTGCCTAATGAACAGTATTTTCAGTCAGTACTTAGACAAGTTCATACTAGTATTTATCGACGATATTCTGGTCTATTCTAAAATGGAGGAAGAACATGAAGAACACTTAAGAATAGTTTTGCAAACATTGAGGAAACACAAACTGTATGCCAAATTTGATAAGTGTGACTTTTATCAAAAGAAAATACAATATCTAGGACATGTAATTTCAGTAGAAGGCATTGCCATAGACCCTGAGAAAATAAAAGCCATCATGGAATGGCCGATACCTAAGGATGTAGTGGATATCAAGTCATTCATGGGAATCACCAGATATTATCGCAGATTTATAAAGGGGTTTTCCAAGATAGCCTACCCTATCACGTCATTAAAAAAGAAAGGGACCAAGTTTAACTGGTCACATAAGTGTCAAGACAGTTTTAACAAGTTGAAGGAGTTACTGACAACTGCACCCATATTGAAGGTAGCAGACCCAGATAAATACTTTACCGTATGTGTTGATGCAAGTAAAGAAGGACTAGGTGGTGTCCTAACTCAGGAAGGACACGTGATTTGTTATGAGTCCCAGAAGTTAAAAGAACATGAGTGAAATTTTATCACTCATGACTTAGAATTGGCAGTTGTAATAGACGCCTTAAAAATGTGGTGACACTACATAATGGGCAGAAAATTCCTACTATTGACGGATAATAGCAGTGTGAAATATATGTTTAGCCAACCAGATCTTAATGCAAGGCAAGCAAGATGTCTATCCTTCTTGAGCGAATTCGACTTCGAGGTCAGACATATCAAGGGTAAGGAAAATAAGGTAGCAGACGTGTTAAGCAGAAGAGTCCATGGATTATTTGAGATAAATATCAACAGGACAAAAAGTGACCTAGAGCAAAGAATAAGGATGACAAGTATTAATGACAAAAATTACACAAAGATAATGGCAGAATTACAAAACAATACTACAAACTTAGATAAACCAGATCTGAGTATCAACAAGAAGGGACTAGTACGATTTAAAAATAGACTTTACATACCAGATTCAACAGAATTAAAGTTAATAGTCTTGGACGAAGTGCATAAGAAACCATATTGTGGCCATCCAAGATACCAAAAAACAATAACAACACTTAGAAAACTATTTTACTAGCCTAATATGAAGGGCGAAATAGCAGAATACTTGGCTAGGTGCCAAGATTGTCAGTAGGTTAAGGCCGAACACTAGCATCTAGCTGGCCTACTACAACCATTACCAGTACCAGAATGGAAATTTGAGACCATATCGGTGGATTTCATTATAGGTTTGCCTAAAACTTAGAAACATAATGATTCTATTATGGTCGTAATTGATAAACTCAGTAAGTCTGCACACTTTATCCCTGTAAAGTCTACTTTTAAAGCTTAAACATTGCTAAAATATTTATGAAAGAAATTTTTAGACTGCATGATATTCCTAAAATGGTGATTTCATATAGAGACGTAAAATTCACATCCACTTTTTGGAAGGAATTATTTGTAATGCTAAATACTAATTTGAATTTTAGTATGAGTTATCATCCATAAACAAATGGATAGACCGAAAGGAAAAACCAAATTGTAGAGGATATGCTCTGCATGTACGTAAGAACGAAACCAAACAAGTGGGAGGACTACCTATGCCTAGTAGAATTTTCATATAACAATGGGTATCAAACTTCGGCCAAGCTAAGCCCCTTCGAGATACTGTATGGAAAAAAATATACGACTCCAATTAGCTGGGATAACCCGGTTGACAAACTCATGGTTGGACCAGAGATGCTCTAAGAAATGGAGAATATGGTAAGGAAGGTACAACAAAACTTAAAGGAAGCACAGGACAGACAGAAGAGCTATGCATACCAGAAAAGAAGACAATTGGAATTTCAAGTGGGAGATCACTTGTACTTAAAAGTTAAATCCCGAAAGAGTTCACTCAAACTCGGGAACTGTGCCAAGCTGGCACTTGGGTTTTGTGGGCCCTTCGAAATACTAACTCGAATTGGACCCATAGCTTACCAAGTTGCACTTCCATCTAATCTAAGAATTCATAATGTATTCCATATTTCTTTATTGAAAAATTATGTTCATGACCCTACTCGCATGATTGATTGGAAGTTGGTGTAGGTGGAACCAGAAGGCAAGTTCTAGGAGGAACCCCTGCGCATTCTAGACCAGAGAGAAATAACACTTCAGAATAGAGTCGTTGCTTAGGTAAAGGTGCAATGGAAGCACTTTAGGCCTGAGGAGGCCACTTGGGAGTTGAAGGGAGATTTGCGGAAATCTCATCCAATCCTGTTCCAAGAAAGGAACGAACACTGACGACAATGTTTTATTGAAGGGGGAAAGGATGTGACATCCCCAAAAATAAAGTTTTTTGAAATTCAAAATTTATTAGAAAAATATTTCATTTTTAGTAAATTCAAATTTGGAATTTTTTTTCCATTTATGGTAATTTCGAATTTCGAATTTGATAAATTGTAATTAATTATTATGACTATTGGACAGAGACCTGATTTGACCCAAATAACAATTTGACTATGACACTTGTATGTGAACAAAATATTGTTTAATTATTGTAGGAGGACAAATGGAACAACCATGTTAAATTTAGTTGACCATGACTCCATGAGTGGGGAACATGTTGGAACTACCTTTGGATTGATTGTTACAAGTGGAAAATCAAGGATTTGACCATTATCAGCCCCTGAAAAACAGAGATTTAGAAAGCTACGAAAATCCCCAAGGGAGGGAAAAAAGACCTAGGAAAAACAATTGTGGGATAAAATAGCATATGTGAGGAGGCAGGATGCTGCCTAGTATGATGGAAGGAGGAATTACTGTGTACTTGGTGTTATGAACACTGAACATTAAGTGTGAGTCAAGGAGGATATTACAGAGAGTGTAATACATTGTTGAAGAGTAGATTCCAAGTTTCCCTCATGGACTCATGGTCAAGATAGGGGATGAATTGGGCAAGTGATTTGGCTACCTTGTTCTACAGCTGGGAGGAACGTGGTTGTCCCCTTTGTCTTTCTACAAACTGGTTCAGATACGTTAACCCTCTCCTTCTATGTTAGAATGATTAAATATACATCTGATGTATGCACCTGTTTGTGTTGAAGTAAATATCTTGTGGAAATTTGTTTGTATGTGGAATTTATAAATAGATAATTTAGTTCTAAAATTGTCTGTTCTATAATTGACCTTTACATGGTATTATCTAGGTGTTTTAACAAGTCTGAATATATGAAAAATTTATGGGTATCTCTATATAAATGTTTTTCCAAAAAGTTCATAGTTAATAGATGAGTTTTCTCCTCGTTAAAGGGAAAGGTACGAGACAGTCTGGACTCTAAAGATATATGTAAACATAAACTTATAGATTTCACACAGAATGTTATATATATATATATATATATATATATATATATATATATATATATATATATGGGTGAAACATAGTATGCCAACTGGTAGTAAAACCACTTTTTTTGTACAGAGAAATATCAAATCCGAGAGTCTGAGACTCCTCTCTAGTTTTCTTTATGACAATAAAATATAATACTCAATAAGCTACACCGATAAGATATAGATGTTACAGAAGAAAAATTATTCCATAAGAGTCAAGATGAAGAGAAGCTCCAATGTTATAAATCACCTGCTGATAGAATAGCTAAGTATACTTTTTCTAATGTGGAAGACCCAACTTGAAGAATTTAACCACTACTTTAAATGCTAAACAATTTTAGGATGAATATACACATGCCATGGAATTTCAAATCCTACTAGTCTAAACAACGATGGACACACTGGTATAGAAATAGATAAATATGTCTATACTTATACATCTAATTAGGCGATCTAGAATAAAACACAGAATAGTAACCTCATATGCCATATTCATTTTATTACTCAATGTTATATCTAATCTAACTATTACAGGTTTAGATCGAATACATCTGTAATAAAACAAGGCATGTTGACAGGAAATAAAATGATATAAATGATAGATCTAATACACATCAATCTATTTCTTCGAGATCAAACATTTTGTATTTGTAATAGAGATTTAAATTTAAATTATAATCCACGATGAATAAATTCCCAGAGTAGGGTGAGGGCCAAAACGATAAAGAGAATTCGTCTAAACCAGTCTTTTCTTTACCTCAAATGAACAGAGTAGCCCAGTGCTTAAATCATTGAGAGATTAAAGCTAATAACCAGAGAAAGCTTAAAGTTTTCTGTTGAGAATTTTCTCCCTTTCCAAACCTGATAGGAGACTAAGGAGACAACACGGGACAAATACATGCAAATTTGCAACACCAACTGCTTGAACTCTGGAGTGGTTACAAAAGGAAACTCGAGTACCTTTTTTGCTGAGTTCATGGTTGATTTTTCTTTAAGACATTTGTGTAGACGAAATGCCTAAAAGAATCACCATACGAAGGTTAGGAAAATATATATTCAAGGAAAAACTTGAGGGAAGCATGAACAAAGTGATACTAATAAACATAAAAAAAAAACACATCATGCAAGGATGATTACTTAACTTTTGATTTCCAACTCACATGATTGTCGCCCTTGTTGTTCTCTATCTAGACAGATGCACAAGGTCGTGGATGGATGGGGAAATAACCCATTGATGGGTACCCTCGGATCAAACAGGGCCCATCATTAGTGATGTGCATCAATTCAAGAAAATGATTTAAAACAATACAAAACATCTTTACATAACATTCACGAATAATGAAAATAGATTAAACAACTACTGGGTTCCTTAATATTTGGACAGTGTATGTTAGTTTGAGCATTGTGAACCTTAGGTATTTCTTTTATATAAGAAGTAGATCTAACTGTCTAGCTTAGGCTACCTTTTAAATGAACAAGCATGCCCCACATAGACATATTAATCATTATCTCCCACACAGGACAAATAATACTTAATAGTTGAGTTATAGAACCACTGGTAATAATTATAGGGAATATATTATTAATTCAACAATTGACAAAGAAAAACTCTAGTTACTGGGTTCAAAATGGTGGGGATAGCAAAAATGATAAATGGCATCTGAGAAATTTCAAGGAACTACATTGGTACTGTAAGTTATCTCATTATGTCGAAAATCACAGAGGCCTTCAGTCCAATACTACACAACCAATGGAGACCACTACTGAGACAAGATAGATTATACAACACTATGTGCCTTCACAATGGGTCTCCTTTGTGAAACGTTACCCTTCCTCAAATAAACAAGAGGTGATTCACTATGACCTCACGAGGGGTGGGCGTATACTAAGACAACAAAGGGGATTGAGATTGTAACTAAAGGAAGGTAAACCAGAGACCTCCTACGTATAACCATTTCCATTATCCAAGATATAATGTGAAGCAACCTTCCCGGAAAATGACTCCATAATCTGAATAATAATTATATTACAGGGGTTTCTAAAAAAATGACTAACCAGATGCTCTTACCTTGTGAGGAGTCCCAATGGAAGAGGTTCGCCCAAGACGTTTGGTTACAGTATGAGCCTACAACTTGAGTATTGAAAAGTAACAGAGAATATTGGATAACTCGACCATCATCACAGAGAACACACAAAGCCGATGTCGAGAAGACTAATGAAAGCAATAACCCTAGTGCCCATCTACTAGTTCAGTGATGCTCAATTGCAGTCCGTAAAACTCAGTACTATAGCTAGGGAAAGGTGGAAAGGTTTTGGTGGAACACATTAAACTCGCAATAATCCCAAGGGATGTTCCCAGAATGCCTTAAATGTCCTGGCAAGAGGGTCATTACACCTTCTCATCCGTATCCAAAGTTGATCCCATCTCAATCCTCGAAAAATGGAATTGACAGATAGTTTAGATTCCTTGATTCTAGTTTGGTTAGGGTTCGAGGTGCTCAATCGAAAGTCCATTAAGGAGAGGGAAAGCCTCTTATCCAGAATTAATTTGAATGGGACGATATTTATCCCTATAGGGGTGAGGTGAGAATCGACCCTTAACTACCGTTTCTACATTCGATCTTCATACATATTGGAACCGCATGGATAGTAAAGAATTCATTAAGTTCTCTGACACCGTATCCAAAGAAAATTATTGAGCACTCCATAATTCATGAAGGGTCATTTCTAACACTCAACTCACAGTAGGCCTCACTGGTGCAATTCATGTGTTAATGGACTTATACAGATACAGGTTTTTGTTTTAAATGTTTTATGGCACAATTAGTTTGTTTATATATAATGTTGTATAAGAATTTGATAGTGCAATGTGTTTTGGAAATAGTTTTATAGGTTTAAAAATCATTGCGTAAACATTGTGGTATATATATATATATAGTCTGCTAAGGGTAGAAGTATATCCTATGCGTTTAAAAATAGAAGGACACACTTATATGATTGCAAGGAGTCGAGGGTTACGAGAAAGAGGTAAAGTTTTTATAAATTTACTTATAAAACAACTTTGGTAAGTATTATTGTGGGAGGAAGAAGTGCTAAATCTCCTTGTAATGAGATTGAGTTAGATATATCTTTAAATTGAGAATCTAGGACTTCAAAGAAAAAATTTATTTTTAAGAAATTAGAGGTATATTACAGTACCTAAATCATATAGTTTACTTGCAGGGCCAATGTAGCCATCTTTGACTGATTTCCAGACACCATATCCAAATGAGTGTATATATACTCCCACTTTGATGCTCCAAAAAGAATAATCTGATCCATCAAAGAATGGAGAGTTGTTTTCGAACCTTTTTTCCTGCTTGTCCATGTGTGCCATAGGGATCTACATTCTAGTAGTTAGATTGTTTCTATAGGAACCTACTCTAAAACCAATTGTTGGAATATTCACCAATACTGAGAGGGGGGGGCTGAACTATATTGATGTCTTTTTGCCAATATTTATTTTAATACCTTCAACACATATTCATGATTAATCAAAACTTAAAATGTTCAGTAAATAATCATAGTACACAATGATTTAAAATGGAAACCCATAAAGGGAGAAACCAAAAATGATATATTAATCAATTATACATTAATAGGCTCCAACCTATGCGTGACACCCATCCCTACTGTAAGCACCAAATTACAAGACACCTTCTAATTACAAACACAAATATGCCATGGACACCAATCCTTGCTACAAGCACCAACTTTGAGAGCTCCAAGAACCAACTTGCACTGCAAGCACCCACTTGTTGACAAAGAAGGAACCAACCTTAAATGTAAGAAAAAAATTACAATGGGGACTTCAATCCTCTCTCGAGCTCCACCCTACCACCCTTAGACATTGAAAACTTCCTTTCTTCCATTCTCTTACAATCCTCTGAGCCTCTACTCTTTGCACGTTTTCTTCCACACACTTCACTCTTCACACATCATTCATCCTTCGCTCTCACTCGCACACTTATTCTCCTACCTTAGAATTTCATAGTTCATCATCCAAAAATCCACCTCAAATCTGATTTGGGATTTGTTATTTATATACTTCACGCTATTGTGTATTTTTCCAAGAAACTAAATCCATGGGGTCAGCCCTAACTCCCTTTATTTCTTCCTCAAATCCCAATTCAAAAGATCCTCCTCAAAAGAAACAATTTGGGTTCCCTTATGTTGTATGCGATCTAGTTTACTGGCCCTTGACTCTCAGCCATCGTTGGATCATCTCTTTGATTTATTCTTAGTTGTTGATCTAATATCCTTGATATCAGGACCACCAGAGTATGAAAAACAATCAACAACACCTCGTCACTCAGTAGTCATTTTATCGTCATTTTGTTAAGATTTCTACCGTTGATGTATTATTTCCTTATCATCAGATCCAATGATCATCCTCATTGAGACAACAGGTACATGGGTGTATAGTTTAGCTCTGATGGATCCAGGGAGGACTATTTGCTCCTACATATCCAACAATTCTCGTTAATTAGCTTCAATGACGTTGATTTCATATGTTCCTTGAGTTAACCAATGGTTAACACCTTCCTTTTTATTTCTTCATCAAATTATTAGGTGGCACCCACAAAGATCTACAATTGATATTGCATTTCTCTAGTTCACCAACCTATAGTCTATATTAATCATCATCATCGTCACTATAGTTGTTGTTAGCATGGTTCACTGTGACCATTGCCGACGAATGGTGGATATCCATTCACCATGTCAAATCAATGGTTGTCACTGGTTCTTATATACTTTTTTCATCATCAGAATCCCTCTGATACTGCAGCATAACCTCTCAAAAATTTATGTCCTCGATGTATGGGAATTAACTCTCCATATGAACTTTTTCTAGAGCCAAGGGCTATAGCATCATTGTCGAAATTTTCTATTGGAGTGTCTCAATGTAAAATACCCCGATGAAATTTTGGACTTTGACAAACTGGGACCCACTCTAAATGTTCTTCTTCAATAAAATGTTTCCACAAGCCTTTCTCCCAGACCGTTGATCTTATCACTGAATACATGATTTTATTACCTTTATCATTGTTGGTGATCTCATGGTCATAATCAAAAATCAAGCTCTCTTCTACTTTATCATCATTGGTTGTCCTGTGAAGCTTGATTCCCAGTGTAAAAAATCTGCGATGATACAATTTGTCGATGATATAAGAGTATTAACGATTGATATCGGTTGTTGGTTTTGTAAAGGGTTCACCCTAATCTAATCTCAACCGTCCCTTTTTACAACTCAAGCAAACTTGGCCTAATATAATCAATGACTACCGTCTTTTCATGACAAGTGGAATAATGTTACCTCTACATGGAACAGCATGGAGTTTCACAAATGGCCCCTTCCATAGGTGTTGGATGTTGTGACATTGATGTGACCATGATGCCATCAATTCATTTGGCTCTTATTTGTTCATAATGATAAATATGCACTTTGACAAGTGGATCTATCCTTGTTGCTTATGTGGTTTTGATATGGCATATGTCATGGAAGTGATTGAGTGTCCTAGTTGGCCCCATTCATTGTCATCGTCGACATATACTCATCATCAACGATCCCAAATTAGATATCGTCGTCGGCAATCCTAAAGTGGATATTGTCATCGACGATTATTTTGTTGGATTATCGACACACACAACTTACACTATTTCAATGATTGTTTTTCACCACGATGAGATAGAATCCTTTCAACCATTTTCGTCTATCGATCATATCAAAGGTTTAATATTCACCATTGATCACCATCACTCCTTTTTCTAATGCACAACATTTATTTTCTTTCCTTCAATTGATCCTCAACCATTGATTTCTTGAAGCTTGGCTTTAACTTTATCACTGTTGATCTAATCACCAAACATGATCATATCGTCATCGGAAATCCCTTAGTGGAATTTGAGTCCCAATGTGGCGATCCCTCACAATATAATCATGGCCATCAAATTTTATGAAATATTCACCGCGATCAAATCTGAACCGTCCATTCACTTTAACCTATATAATGAATTCTACAAGCACCCAAATCAGCTCTGGACTATTCCAATCTACATATGCAGCAAAAGGTTATTTCTTCTTTGACTCAATGACCTCAATCTAGTTTAGATTCATAGCAACAAGATCTCATGCATCACAAACACTTGATTGTTCTTTCCAAAAATGGACAGACAATCTAGATTCACATGTAGTAATATTCTTTGTTGAAAAGTCAACAAGAAACATGTGTCTAATTTACTTTTCCCTTAAATAAATTGGACAATAAATATTAATCTATTATCTCATAATTACTTGAAATAATTAACTGAAACGGAAAATCAGTTAACTATGGGAAATTCGAGTTCAAAGGTTGACTGGTAAGACATGGAGGTGACTTGAAGTTGTAATAGAGTTATAAGTGTAGTTATGAGATTTGTGAAGTAGTTTAACTTAGTTAAGTGAGTTAAGCCCAGTTGTACTAGTTGTAACTATACTTACACTAGTGAGAGTTCAATGAATTAATTGTTAATTAATTCACAATCAGTGAACTCACATGCAACTGAAGATTCACCATGGGTAACTACATGCATGTCAGATCTAGTGGAGACCTAGTTGAGATAACAGGTGAAAGGGACAGTTTGGCTATCAGTTGTGATTTGAGTGAAGTGCACTCATGCAATCACACATGCAGTGGATATGCTCATAAGCATGTGCAAACTAGGAAATTCGAATTCATTGTGAGAATTCTAATTACAGGGATTGTGCAGAGGAGGCAGGTTGTCTGGACACAGATAATTGACACATGTATTTGTTGAGTTTTGTATGACAGTGTGAGATGATTGTATTGTATTGAGAGATCTTGGATTAGAGTTTTGTATTAGATTGTTCCATGATCCATGATATACATAATATATGATAGTGGGGTTTTTAGCTTTACGCTTTCCCGGAATTTTTTTTGTGTTATGTGTTCTTGATATTTCACTTTGTGTTTGTGGTTTATTTTCCACAAGATTATTAGTAGAAGAGATTTTGTATTTAACAGTGGCATATAATTGTTATATTAGGAGAAACGCAGGAAATACTTAATTTGTATTGAAATTTCTACATGGTATCAGAACCACGAAGCCACATAAGTGAGGTGCAAAAATAATAGTATTTTTGCAGGTCCCGTCTCTGGCAAGGTGCGAACCTTAGTACTAAAAAATTTGCACATTTCTGGGAGAAGAAATTCTCACACCCTACTCAAAGGAGAGGTGGGAACTTCATTAAGATTCTCACAGGCTGCTCAAAGGAGAGGTGCGAACCTCCCTCACCCCACTGTGAATTACAATGTGAACTCCCTCCAAGAGTTCGCAGGATAGACACAGGTGAGGTGTGAACTTCCCTCAGGCTAGACACAGGTGAGGTGCGAACCTCCCAAGGAAAGAGGGATTGCAGAAGTGAGTTTCTGGTTGGATAAAATTTGAATTTGTAGAAGGACTTTCTTGGTGCTACAGTTGATTCAATATCAAAATGGATTTCAATGGCTTGAGGTTGGAGTATGCACTCGAGGGAAGCTTGAACTACATTGCTTGGAAGGACATGATGGAAGCAGTACTCGAAGACAATGGATTGAAGGAATACATTGACAAATATGTTCCTAACCCAGATGCAACAGACACTGCAAATCTTGATGCATGGAAAAAGAAAGTGGCAAAGGCGAGGAGGATTCTGTTGGAGGGAGTACGATACCAAATTGTCTCAAGTGTCCATGGGAAAACCACACCACATGCAATGTGGAAGGTTTTGACAAATCTGTTCCAAAACAGCGACGACCATAGGAAATTGGTGCTCAAAGATAATCTCACGAAGATCAAGATGGAGAAGGGCGAATCCATTCCAAATATCTCACGAGGTTTGTCCAATATCAAGATGAGCTTGGAAGTGTGGTAATAATAGTCGTTGTTGATGATTTGGTGAGCTTGGCTCTCCTAGGACTTCCCAAGAGTTTGCATAGTCATCAAGACTCTGTCAATGGAAGGGATCCATTGCAAGATTCAGAACGACTATGGTTGGATCTAGTGCAGGAGGAGTTCAGGCAGAACACCAGAGATGGATCTTCATCAAAGCATGATGATGAAGAGGATTGTGCTTTGACTGCCAAGGAAAGGAAAGGGAAAGGGAAGAAATTCCATTCAAAATCTGAGTCTAAAGTCAAGAAGTTGGATTTGTCCAAAGTGAAGTGTTTTCACTGTCACAAACATGGGCATCTCGCTACTAACTGTCCGCAGAAGAGGAAGAAAAAGACGGTTGTTGTAGCTGCAACTGGTGAGGCTCTTTTCTCGCAATTTGAACTTGACTTCTCTTTGATCGCATGCATGGCTTCAAGTGCATCGAGATCATTGTGGTATTTCGATAGTGGCACTTCCTTCCACATGACGGGAGATAAAGAGTCTTTCAGGGACTTGGAGGAGAAAGATCTAAGAATGCATATAGAGATGGGCGACGATGGATGATACAGTGCGATTGGTATTGGTACCATTACCTTTCATAGGGAGTTAGGTAAACCATTTCAATTGAAAATTTTTATGCATGTTCCAGGTCTAAAGAAAAACCTGGTCTTAGTCGCAATGTTGGAGGACAGAGGCTATGATGTTGTTTTTAGTGGTGGAAAATCCTATCTGCGACATAAAGCAACGGGTCAAGTCAAGAATATAAGCATTCGAGTTAAGAATCTCTACATGCTGGAGGTAGATAGCTGCGGTGCAATGGTGGGCAAGGCATAAAAAGTGGTGAGTCGGGATGAGGGCGAATTATGGAACAGGCGATTGGGCTATCTTCATCATGGAGCCTTGAAGATCATGCAACAAATATCTATTGGACTTCCAATGGGAACACTTGATCAGTTAGATTAGTGCAAGGGGTGCACCCTGGGGAAGTATGTAAAGTCCACTTTTCATGAAAAGGAGAATCGTGCTTCGGTGATCCTGGAGAGAATTCACACAAACGTGTGTGGACCATTCTCGGTTTCTTCAACAACAAAACATAGGTATTATGTTATTTTTGTTGATTACTTTTCTCATAAATGTTGGATATTCTTTATGCAGAAGAAGGATCAAACATTCTCAAAGTTCTATGAGTTTAAAGCATTGGTGGAGAAAGAGTCGGGGAAGCAAGTGAAAGCTCTAAGGAGCGATAATGGTGGAGAATACATCTCTAACAAATTCAAAGACTTCTGCAGCAGAGAAGGAATTCGAAGAGAACTCATAGCGCCTCATAACCCACAACAAAATGGGGTGGCGAAGAGAAAGAATAGAACGATCGTGGGTGTAGCACGAGCGATGTTGCATGATCAGGGCCTGCCAATGCATTTGTGGGCAGAAGCATGCAATACTGCGGTTCAGAAGCATGGAATATCAAGGATTATTTTACAGCTATATATGTGACTGATAAATGTAATCCAGGGTTGTCTAAATGATTCATGGAGGTTTAGATTGTGTAGCTGAAAAGATCTATTTCTAAGAATTAGTGAATTGGTTTGCTAAAATGTTTTGTATTGTTGAATATATTTTATGCAAATCCACAGATAACTACTTTGAGGTGTAAATTTAATGATTTCTTGGACTTTAGTATTTCTGAACATAAGATTTTTGGAGTATCCCCATCAAATTTTTTTCCAGCTATGAATGCAGAACTCATTTAAAGTTCTTTGAAATGATCAACACCATTTCATTCTTTTTCTTGTGAGAAGATATGGTTGCATATTCTATTTTCATGCATTTCAAAGGGTTTTAATAATGAATCTGAGCATGTATTTATTTTTATATAGAATCCTTTCTTCATATTTTTCATTGTTAAAGAGTTGCTTGGTCCATTTCCAAGTGAATGTTTCACATAAATAGAAATAAAGTTATCAAGAAATATTTTATACATAAACTAAAGCAACAAAGATTTGGGTTTTTTTATTTAGCATTATCTCATTCGACGGTTCAATATAAGAACATAAAGCTTCATATTTTGGAAAATTATAGAAGAGTACCACCTCTATAAAAACATAGGGTGATTTTATCCTCATGAAGTTGTTGTTAGGATTGTGACCAATCTGAACATCAACAAGGGTTAATGTTTGAGGTTAATTCAAAAATTCCAAGGCTATAACGACAAAATAACAATGCTATTCATGGAAAATTTTGATACAAAAAATGTGAATGTTGGAGGGTTAATCATTCTAATCTTAAAAGCTTCCATCAAAACAATTACAAGACTACCAAAAATCGGTGTGAGATGGTTCAAGAACATGAATATGGAGCCAAATGCTCGGCAACAATTTATGCACGAGAATGCACAAACCCTTTATTGGTTTAAGGGAGCACCTCAAGGATGGATAGTCAATCCTTGAAAAGATGTATTATTCTTCATACAAAAGTATATTAATGTGAGGGAAGGTACAACTTATTATTCCTCTATCAAATTAGGTTATTATTGCATTTAAACGAAATACAACTAGTTAATGTGCCCTATTTCTACTGGAAAAGTATTACAAAGATGTCCTCATATGTGCAAAAACATCAAGAAAATAAGGAACGGAGTTTATAATATATATCACCACATCTCGATAAAATTACTAGTAATCATTGAGTTGAGACGTTATGAATTAACCTACGACATTTATTGAAAAAAAAAGGGTTTCGAATTGGTTCAGTTGTAGGAAGCAAGAAAAATAATGAAGGACCATCTTCGTCGTAGATGGATGAGGGTTTGCCCCCAATACAGAAGAAAACTATTTCGTCTTCTCATCTTCCGAATTCACATACTAATGAGGATTTGTTAACAAAAAAGAACAAAAAGGTTTATTTTTTCCTTCCTTCACTGGTACAGTCTGGTAAGGGTACGACAATGCAAACCTCAATTATGAGAAGGAGGGTTACAAGGAGCGTGACTTCGAAAAGAGCCATGGAAGTGAAAGAACCTCAAGTTACAGAATAAGAAGAAATGGTCAAAAAAGAAGAACAATGTATACCATCACGGGAATACGATGAAGATATTCCATAGTTAAGTTTTATAAATCCTCCCAGGAAGATGGAACAAAATTTTTGAGTATAAATTCTCCTAAATTGCAAAATATAGAGATGAAAAATGTACACTTCAAAGAGGCCGGGGATTTTGATGATACATGAGAAAAGAAGGTAACACTTGGTGAATATTTTCCCTATTAAAAAATTGAATGTGAAGAAGAAAATTAGGAAGCTAAAAGAAGTTAAAGGAATAGTATTCTAACACTCAACTCACAGTAGGCCTCGCTGGTGCAATTCATGTGTTAATGGACTTATATAGACATATCAAAGATAATAATAAATTGTTAAAAACTTAAATTAGAATAATGAAAGAGGAAAATGAAAAGTTGAAATTACATAATAAGATAATGATGAAACAAGGCGGAAAATGGAAAAACCATAGCATAATGGTGAAATTTTAGAATAGGAAACTTAAAATCAAATTTTACAGAATGAAGTCAAAGAAAAAAAATAATGCAACACACTCTAATAAGGATATTTTGTTAAATGTTGTAGAAAATCAAATTTCTCCTCCTAGCATATAAATTGAACATCCAAGATTTAATGAGTTTGATAAAGTCACATCGAAATAACAAATATTTTGAATCATATACTCACAATCACACTTTCTATTGCTTCCCTAAAAGTTAACCTTCATCAATGGGAAGGCAAGGAGTAACTTTATGACTTGGTTAAAATTTACAAACAACGGCACAAATATGAATTTCAGAAGATGCAGAAAGAATGGGTTGCTCATTATTTTATTGAGGAGAAAATATGGAAAAACAAATTGGAGAATACTTAACTCCAATTGAGAATTAAAGAACACAAATTTCAGAGGGCATGTGGACTTTATTTATAGGCATTCTCATGCATATTTCCTTTAATATTGTATTACATGTTCCTGCATGAGAAGTGGACAAAATTGGGGATTGTTAGATTAGATGTAGGAAAACGATGTGAAATCTGTAATATTTCTATTTTTTTATAAAATCTGTAACATTTCTAATTTTTTATATATGTTTTCTGACTCTTTAATAGCAAAATTATGTGACATGGACCAATTTGATTTCTTTTTAAAGATAAAGATAATATGGAACCCCAATCTAGGAGTGGAGAGTATTCATATACGGGATTTTTCCTCCATATAGAATCAAATCAAAGGAAGAAATGGATTTTTATTAGTCCCTGCCCTATGTGTTGGTACGAACTATTGTAATCGATTTGGGCTTTTCTTATTAGTTTGGCACGAAAACCATAAACATTTCCTTGTTTTAAGATAAAGTTTCTAAAATTTTATGCAATTTCACTTCAAAATTCATACACTTTAAGCTAAGTTTTGAGATTGAGGTCTTATTTGGCCTCATAACAAGGCAAGACTTAGGATATGTGTTAATTTGTTTAACATGATTCAGAGAGTCTGGGGTTAAATGAACTAATATTATCTATTGGGTTAGCATTAGTTCTTAAACATTTATTGTTTTCTCTTTGCTATGCATAGCCCATAGCCCAATTAGGCTCTTCAATTGCCATATGCACCATTGTTGTCGTTGCAACATCCACCCTCATGCAAGATGCCATGAAAACTTATATTATAATATTATAGAATGTCCCTATAATACCACCACACCCATATGTTACCCATTCACATTTTCTTTGCTCCTGCATTTTTTCTATAGGCTTCCTATCAATCAATTCCGGGAACTGACAAAGCTTCTGTGAACAGACTGTCCAGATATGTAAAAACAATGGCAACAGAGAACAAAGCTTCTGTGAACAGACTATCCGTGTATGTAAAAACAATGGCAGCAGAGAACCAAATTTCAAATGGTGGTGTGACATTAATGAAGAAATACAAGACAAATAGAAAGAAATACGTTGTGTACCTAATGGTGTCCTTCACCACCATAGTTTTTTGGTGGTTCTTGTTGTGGATTCTGCCTCAGTTGTGCAGCCTATGCATCCTAGTAATACCACAACTTTGGGTTCAGTGTTCGAATTCACAGCCATGGCGGGGATGCTTAGTCCCAATGGTTCCGATCTGTACACCGAATTCATCAGGAAGAATGAAGGTGGACGCGATGTATGTAATGTTCCTAACTTGGCTAGTCTAGGAAAAACTACTAATGTGTGTGTAGGATCAAAGGTTTACATCATATAAATGATCAAAAAAATAATAAACGCGACAAAGGACTACAAAGTTTGTATTATGATATCTCTCTGGATTACAAAATGGCTGAATGCAGATGAATAAACTAACAATACTCTACTAGATCAATAGACAAAGGGTCGTAGCTGGAATAAAAATAAGCAACTGCCACTGAATAAAATAACAACACTCGACTAGATCAAAAGACAAAGGATCTTAGCCAAAATAAAAATAAGAAACTAAAAGATAATACCCGGAATATGGGAGCACTGCGGAATCAATAAAGAATGATGGAAGGCCTGGATAATATTCCCGGTGACTAGGGTGTGTCTTTCAACATTGAAATCAACCAACTGGTGTCTTCCTCCTGGAATACACTAAACTATCTCTCCTGATATGTGCCTCTTCTCCTCAATGACAAGTCATAATTTGCATAATAATGAATTAGGTCGTTGAACCTTCCTTTATAGATTTCCAAAACCCTAAATGTTGTTGGGAAAAATACCCTATGGACTAGCAAACTAGGGTCAGACTTGAATGTAGATTTTGACCGTAAAGAAATTACTTTTTAACCTACAACCCAAAACTTAAACCCCTCTTTCGCATTACATACATGGAAAAAGACTACTAACCTTGTTACCGGTGTTCGATGTAGATCCTTCGTTGCGCTTTGACCACTTGCTTGCACTGCTCCTTCCATAGATAACCTACAATCAAGACAAATAACAACTATGCATGCACGCTACTTCTCTACTAGAGGGTTAGAAATCAAGCATAAATTAACCAAACCATAGATAATTCATGCATTGGGATGGGAAAGTATTCTTTTATTATTTGAAAATGAATCAACTTACAATCAAAGTCGAGACCGGCCACCGCTCCTTGAACCTGATCCTGGGCTCCTCTTCTTCTGTCCTCCAACTGCTTTGCATTAAATATCCTTTGGAATGAGGAAAGGCTAAAGGGTTGGGACAATGGATTACGTAAATGGGCAGAGTTTCTTCGCTATATTGTTTCCTCTTCCAAATGGTACCCCTACCCCTTCTTTTATAGGCTAGAAGGAGCTAGGGTTTTGGACGAACCCTCGACCATGCATGGCCGGGAGTTTCAGTTAACTGACCCATAGCTTTTTGTTCCATTGGCAAATTTCCTTTTTTCATGCTTTGTTAGGTACACGTAGGCTGTAGTGGGTCAGCCAGCGTGCACACGCGTGCAGTAATGGGTTAGGGCATGTGGGCCTTGACACAAGAGGATTTTCAAAGAGTTGTTCAGCAGAGTTTTGGCAAAGAAGGGATATGAGTTGGCCTGATGCCAGGTAAGCATGTGTGGTGCAATTTAGGGTTATAACAGATGCCCCCTAATGTGTGAGGTCAGAAGAGCATCTGATGGTCGAAATACATTACCAATCTTTACTGATGTGCGAAATGAGTGAGCCCAAGGATCAGGAACTAGGAGGTGTCGCCTGCAAAATAAAAAATGTCTAACCGAGCCGCGCATACCCATGCTCGGGAAAAAATAGAACCATGGCTACCAATCAAATACACTATAGATCCATGTCAAATAACTATAAAGAGTAGCCACGAATAATACACAGCGAAGCTACATATCGAACTCAGAAAGATATACATATAGAGTATCCATCTTCCAGAAGGTAATTCGGCCTGATGGTTGTACTTCAGAGCTCAAGAAACAACTTCAAAATATTCTAAAACTCATGTAGGAGTGTAATATGAGTGTATGACTGCACTACCCAGAGGTCTTCGATGGCTCATCGGTTATGGACTTGATAATCTTGATGATCGGACTGAAGTCTTCAATGATTTCGAACAAGGACTTGATTGGACGTTCAGGATGGTCGGGTATGCAGACAAGAGGCATATTGCAGAGGGGTCGACTCAGGCTTAGTGAAAAAATTCCCTTGGACAATAGCACAACAAGTAATAAGACGCAGGTAGCATATATGTTAATCATAAGTCTACGAAGCAAGAGGCAACACAAACTCTCCATATTTTTGGAAGAGTAACCAAATGGTGGAGGACACAACTCTATATAGAAAGAAAAGCTTCCTAAGGTCGTACTACATCCCATAGTCTGATGATTAAACGGACAGATGTGCTTTATCCAAGGGTGACTCATTATGCTGCCAATAAAGAAAATATTTTTCCCATCCTCTTTTTGGGGTATATTTGATTTTTTTGTTCTTTTTGATAATTTTTGAAAAAGAATAAAGGAATATTACGTTACAATGGAGGAACGAGTACTGCAAACATACAAGCTCGAGGCACAAGGACAAGACTCATGTTCTGGTAAAATGATACTCGAGAAAAATCCTCCGGCAGCCAAAGGTGTTAAGACGCCGAAGCAAACTGTCACAAGGCTGGTGGATAAGGTATGCAAAATGTGGTTGATAGAACACACAATGGTAATGTCCTTCGATGTAAGTTTAACGAGCCTGGAGAAGATAAGCTCGGTGGTTTTTCATATTTAGAGAGTCTGAAAAAACCATAAAAGGAGACTCCGTTGTGGTACCTTTTTCGACAATAGTCTAGTCAGTTCAAAAAAGGGATAAACTAGCACTGATTAGACGTCAATTCAAAACCATTTTAATGAGTGTGACAAGGACAAGGTCACTTGGCTATTTTTTCATTTTTAAGGAGTCTGAAAAAAGATTAACTATGGACTCCATCAGGAATATTCTTCTGGACCAATTTAACGAGTGTGAAAGAATAAGGTCACTCGGCAATCTTTTCAATTTTAGGGAGTCTAAAAAGAGCTTAACTATGGACTCCGTGGGGGTTTCTTTTTCATAAATTTAGTCCCTCAGGCCCGAAAAAGGAATAAAATTATACCTGAGAGTACTCTTCTAAAGAATGGGAATTCGATAGAGTATACCTTTGTTCGTACAGTTGACCATCCAGACCGAAAAAGGGGTAGACTACCGCTAGACAGATGTGACTTCAAATTTTAGTTTAACGAGCGTGAAAGGTCACAAGATCGCCTGGCAATCTTTTCATGTTTAGAGGGTATGAAAAGGGCTTAAAAGGAGACTCGTAATTTTTGGGAGTCCATGGGTGAGACAAAGAGTGAAAAAGACTCATGCAAATGAGGCTCGAACTCATATTCAGTAAAAACCATATGGACTCCCGAGCCTACAGTGTTTTTAGGAACGACATGGACACCATAATGCAACTAGGACCTACCTAGGGCATCCATGTTCTGGTGAGCTCTACCACCAAGTCGCGACACTTCTAGAGCAGATATGACGGTTATGTGTCAAAACCTGATGGGATCGATCCTATAGCATAATAAAAACGCAACGAGATGCAAAATTTCGGGTGGTATCCTAACCTATATGCTCAAGTTGATTTTTGAAAAAAAAAAAATTATGGACCGTCAATATTTTTTTCGAAACTCAAAAAAAAAAAAAAAATGTCCCAAAACCTGATCAAATCCCTCCCATATAACTCCTGGATCACTCTAAATGGTTTTTGATATAAAGAAACTAATAAGGGGGGCCACAAAACTGACAAAAAGAGGCCAAAATTTCTATAAATAGAAGCTGGCAACTCATTATCACCATTGTTGATTTGGAAATTGACTCTGGAGCCAACAGACCCCCTTTGCCAAAGATAGTGGTTCTGGGAGATACAGTGGATGAAACAAACTTCTGCTTGGACCAAGTAAGTACAAAATCCCTTATCTAGCTATTCAATACTTCAATTTAGTCATTTAGTTTATTTTTTGGGTGGGCGTCGACCTTGAAAAGGTCAGCCCTAGGTACACACGGGCAGAGTGAAGTCTGCCCACGTGTACATGCGACTGTCACCTCTATAGACCGTGTGTCCCCCCCCTTTTTGATGAAAATTTAAAAAAAAATAAGTATTGACCCTCCTTTACCTTGTTGTGTTGGCAGGATGTATGTCCAGTGGAGGGAGAGGGAGCATGAGGCAATCAGTGAGTTGGTTGTTGCAGATCTGAATGTTGTGGCTCTATTAATGCAATGCGGTTTACTCAAATTATTCCTATGTCCATTTATGCATGCGCAACCAAGGCTACTGAATGCCTTGATGGATTAATGGAATCCTAATGCAGAGGCCTTTATGCTAGAGGGGCAATCATTGGTGCCCACCACCGAGGATATTTACTTTTTGACTAGCTTCTCAAGGAGAGGGGAACCAGTCAATTTTCAGACCTTTCCTGTGGGGCTAAGCAAGATCTCGAAGTTGATAGTTGAGCACTGTGAGGCTGGGACCAAGTGTGCGGGTTCCCAGGTACCCATTAGTAAGATTACCAACTTAGCACTACAGACTATCTTGTTACTGATTGGGCAGATTACCAGCTCAGCAACCATGCATCAGGCTTCGTGTGCATAGATGAATTGTGCCATCCAGTGCATGAATGCAAAAATTTTTGATTGGAGTACCACACTGCTAGAGTGTATGAAGAGGCGATTGACAGATTGTCAATAGCGGACACAGAGGAACTTCGGGTTTGGGACAATCTTGTGCTCATTCCTTTTTGAGAGAGTTCTGAGTTTCAGTCCTCGGGTTGTAGTATGAGGACATCTGGCCTCTTTCCCTGCAGTGTGTAGATGGGTAGTGTTACTGCCGCGACAGGGTGGTGGAAGGACCGTTGAGTCCTTCAATGATGACTTCTTTACTTGGCTATCATGACAGATCCCTGTTATCGAGGACTACCCGTATGCAGGGATAGATTTCTCTAGAGATCCAAAGAGACCTGTGCCTCCTGGTGAGGAGCAAGGGGAGATGGGTAAGTCTCCACCTTTGTAGTTTTTTTGTTTTCATATGTAGTTTTTATGTCTTTTTGTTATATATATCATTTTTTGTATGCCAGAGTATTTGACGAGTATACATTTGTTGCATGTAAATGTGGGACCCGTGCGACCTGCTGACTATGCACAGAACAGGCGTCGTCCACGGTCGGAAGATGCGACTGCAGGGAACCTCCAAGCCAGAGAGGCTGAGAGGGTACTTAGAGGAGTTCAGTGGAACTTTACTATGCTCACTCGCATAGTCCTGATGGTAGAGATAGAGGACCTACCGCCATCCATGCAGCCTCATGTTGTGGGGGCACCTCAGACATGGGTTCGATTGTTTAGGCATTTAGCCCGTGCTGTAGATGATTATAATAGGGCCCACGGGCCCTGAATAAACTTTAGACTTTTTATGTGCCACGAGAACCTTGTTGTATATATTTTTTGAGGGCATAAGCCCGATGAATCGTTACTGTTCCCATCTTTGAGGCGCTTGCGTCCATCTATGTACTCTAGTTATTTTATGATGTTTATTTATGGTTTTTATCTTTTTTGTATCTTATGGATTATGTGTGAAAAAATGTATTTACATGTTTATGTCCATGTTCTTTTTATATGTGGACTAGATGCCAATCTAAAATTTGATTAGCTAGAGTATCTATAATTTGGTTTAATCTCCTAGGAACATGAAAATGTGTAATATATGTTGAAATAATATAACTGCGAAGAGCATTCCTATTATTTTGTTATTGGATTAAATCCCCATCGTGGATTAATCATGTTATTATTATTATTGGATTAAATCCCCATTGTGGATTAATCATGTCATTATTATTATTTTGTTATTAGATTAATCCCCATTGAGGATTAATCAAGTCAGTAATTGTATAAGGACCAAATCCCCTTTTGTGTATTGGTCATTGGACAATTACAAAGAGCAAAATAAGAAGTCGGCCCCAACAGTTATAATGAAAGGGACATAATTAATTAAAGGTGGGTTTACCCACCCAGAGTGAGAGGTCAGCCCTGCCAGATGGTGACTCTTCACACCTGCCAGATTGATATAAATAAGAGGCTAGCACCTCACTTCTTACACACACTTCACTTGCTCATTCTCTTATGAGGCAAGCTGCAATTACAAGTTGGAGAGAGGAGTAGAAGGGTGGCGCATCTCTTGAGGAGGACTTTTCTGTATTGGTTGAGTTATCTCTTGAACATTGTATAAGTTATTTATGATAAGGAAGTTTTTGTTGGGTTTTCTTCCCCTAGAGGGTTTCCCTGGATAAATGTTGTGTCTCTTGTGGATGTGTATTTCTTAGTGATATTGTTCTTATTATGCTCTTATCTTATGAAATGAAAAGAACTATAATAATGGCATAAACATTAACATGGTATCAGAGCCAACCTGAAGAAAGCACAATCTGCAAGAGGAAAAACGTCACTGTTACCGAACCCCAAAATCAGGGTTTTGAAAAAGAAAGTGTTTTCATCTATCTCTCACCCTAGAAAGTTGTGCCCTCCCCCAAGGATCCATTTGGCACCTAGAGCACACCTTTTCAGTGGCTAGATCCTCTGGAAAGTGAAACCCTAGTTTCACAAAGTACCAGAAAACCAGAGTACCAGAAGTACCAGAGTACCAGAAGTACCAGAAAACCAGAAGCACTAGTCCAGAAATCCGCAGAGGAGATTTGAAGGGGTAAAATTTGGATTTTCTCAAATCTAAAGACACCAGGCTACTCGCCTCGGCCAAGCGCACCTCCTGGTAAGATCAAAATTTGATTTAGAGCATTTTCAATTTTTGGTCATTTTTGTTACTGGAAAGTACAAGATGTCTGCAAGCACAAAGCTTATTGAGAAATTGGAAGGCATAGACAACTTCCATGCCTGGAAGTATAGGTTCGGTCTGATCCTTGCAGAGAATGATCTATCAATATTTATTAAAGAATATGTGAAGGAACCTGAAGATGCCATAGAGAAAGTGAAGCATCAGAAGGACTCAATCAGGGCTCAGAGAATCATTGTAGATTCAATCAAAGATCACCTGATTCCATATGTATCGTCAAAAGAAACCTCGAAGGAGATTTTTGATTCTCTAAGAAAACTATATGAAGGAAAGAACATCAATCGGAAGATGAATCTCAGAACTCAATTGAAGAATACCAAGATGCAGAAACGAGAAATGATTCAAGAGTATTTCTCCCGAATCTCAGAAATAAAAGAATAGTTGAAAGCGATTGGAGACACCATCGACGAAGACGAATTTGTAATGACAGCCCTAAATCGTCTCACAAGACCTTGGGTTGCCTTCATCCAGTCTGTATGTGGTAGAAAGGAGAAACTACAGTTTGAAAGCCTATGGGAAGAATGCATCCAAGAAGAGACAAGGGTAACCAACCGTGAAGCACTACTAGCAAGGGATGATGATCAAGCCCTAGCTACTCATACAAAAGGAGGAAGGAAGAAACCCTATTTCAAAAGGGAATCTCATATAGGACCACAACCATCAAACAAATTCAACAATCAAGAATCTCATTCAAGAAATTTTCAGAAGAAAGGACAACATACGGGACGATATCTCTCATCTATACAATGCTATCATTGTGATAAGATGGGACGCAAGGCGAACAATTGTCCAGTCAGAAAAGAAGAGTACAAGAGGAAGCACAAAAGACAACATGCTCATATTGTCAAAGATGAAGAACCACCTATGAAGATGATTAAGGACCATGTCTTGATCTCATCTCTCTTAGGATCTGTATCACCTAGAGAAGACACATGGCTCATTGATAGCGGTGGATCAAATCATATGATGGGTAAGAAGAATACTCTCTCTTGTATTTCAGAAAAGAAGTTTTGTCATAAAGTAACTCTTGGTGACGATTATCAATATCCCATCAAGGGAATAGGAGAATCAAACTACAAACTTGATTCAGAAAACTCAATAACAATGAAGGACGTACTCTATGTACCGGGCCTAAAGAAGAACTTACTCTCCATATCATCTTTAGACAAGAAAGGATATAGAGTTGCCTTCATAGATGGAGAAGTTCTTATGTGGGCTAAGGGAGAAACCATTAATGAAGCAATTGTCATCGAAAATGAAGAAAATGGTTTATACAAGCTGAAGGGTCACCCAAAAACTGCTATGACCCATGCCATCAAAAATTCATGCCAACTTTGGCATAGAAGATTGGCTCACATCAACTACAAGGTGCTACCATACATATGCAAAGCTATCACAGGTTTACCAAAACTCAAGGTTGATCAGGAAGGCATATGCAATGGATGTGCGCAAGGGAAGAACATCAAGAACCCCTTTCCAAAGAGGGACAACAAAGCAGAAGGAGCATTGGAACTCATCCATTCAGATGTGTGTGGCCCAATGCCAACATCCTCCATTAGCGGGTATGTATACTATGTATCATTTATTGATGATTATTCTCGTAAGACCTGGATATACTTCTTAAAATCTAAAGATGAAGTATTCAGTAAATTCAAGGAATTCAAAGCCTTGATAGAGAATCTTTCCAAAATAAAGATTAAGATACTCAGGTCAGATAATGGAGGAGAATATACCTTGATGGAGTTCGTAAGCTTCTGCGGAGATTTCGAGATCAAGAGGGAACTAACTACTCCCTACAATCCCCAACAAAACGGTGTAGCTGAAAGAAAGAACAGAACGATTATGGAAGCTGTGAAGACCATGATTCACGATCAAGATCTTCTTATGTGCTTATGGGCAGAAGCAGCTATGGCAGTTGTTTATGTGTAGAACAGACTATCCCATAGTGCACTTGGGTTTAAGACCCCAGAAGAAATGTTCACCGGAAAGAAGCCAGAAGTAAGCCATCTCAAAATATTTGGCTGTCCAATGTTTGTTCATATACCAAAAGAGAAAAGAAACAAACTGGAGACCTCCGGAAAGAAGGGAATATTTGTGGGATACTATGAGGTATCCAAGGCCTTCAGAATCTACATACCTGGTCACCTCCATATTGAGATCAGCAGGGACGTGACCTTCGATACAGAAGTTGCACTTAAGAAATCGAGAAGATGCCAGCTTGAAGAGGTATGTGAAGAGGAACCTGTAAATCCCAGGACGACAGAATCTGTGAGGGAAGTTCCTAGAGTTGCAGAACTTGTAAGGGAAGTCGTGGCTTCCCCTGATGAGGAGACTCTTGAAGATCATGATATAACAGAAGTTCAAGAACCTCCTCAGATGAGCATCTCCCATAAAAGAAAGCCTTCTTGGGCAAGAGAGCTTATTCAAGATGGAGAGAAGTATGGTGTTCCAGAAGGAACCATGAGATAGGTAAAGAAACCAAAGCCATTCCCCAGTTACACAGCTTTGATGTGTAATCTACTTGATGAAGAACCTACATGTTTTGAAGAGGCCATCCAGAAGAAGGAATGGGTAGATGCCATGACAGAGGAATACCAATCCATAATAAAGAATGATGTGTGGGAAGTTGTTCCCAGACCGAAAAGTAAGGATGTGCTATCATCAAAATGGCTATTCAAGGTAAAACATGCTATTGATGGAAGTATTGAGAAATATAAAGAAATATTTGTCACTCGTGGCTTTTCCCATAAGGAAAGAATCGACTATGAAGAGACATTCGCTCCTATGGCCAGATACACTTTGATCAGAACCATTATAGCTCTTGTTGCCAAGATGAAATGGAAGCTACACCAGATGGATGTGAAGACAACTTTTCTGAATGGTGTCATTGAAGAGGAAGTGTATATAGAGCAACCCCAAGGATTTTAGGTTGAAGACAGGAAGTCTCATGTCTGTCGATTGAAGAAAGCATTATACGGATTGAAGCAAGCTCCCAGAGCTTGGTATGGCCGTATAGATAGTTTCTTGATGAGCTTGGGCTTTACCAAGAGTAAAGCAGATTCAAATCTCTACTTCGAGATCATGGATAATAAACCAATAAAACTATTACTGTATGTGGATGACTTGTTCTTAACTAGAGAAGAAAAGATCATCGCCGAATGTAAACAGAGACTTGACGCTGAATTTGAAATGAAATACCTTAGCCTAATGCATTAATTCTTAGGTCTTGAGGTATGGCAGAGTCCGAAAAGAATCTTCCTTAACCAGGGGAAGTACACGATCGAAATCCTGAAGAGATTCGACATGCTTGAATGCAAGTCCATGAATACAACCATGGAAGTAAAGCTGAAGTTGTTGGTCGATACTTCGTTAGATTTGATAGATGCCACTCTGTACAGACAGATTATTGGATCGCTAATGTACCTGACGAACACTAGACCATACATCTGTTTTGCAGTGAACACCTTGAGTTAGTTTTTGGTGGAGCCCAGACGTGTTCATTTAGTGGCTGCAAAACATGTGATAAGGTACGTTAAGGGTACAATGGATTATGGTCTCAGCTATGATGGAGATCATGACTTCACTCTGATTGGATATGCTGATGCAGATTGGGCAGGAAGCGTTGCTGACAGAAAAAGCACTTTCGGATGCTGTTTCAGTTTTGGATCAGCTATGATCTCGTGGCAGAGTAGGAAGCAATCCAGTATTGCTCTCAGCACAGCGGAAGCAGAGTACATTGCCACATGTTCTGTGAGCTTCAAAGCTATATGGCTTCAAAAGTTGCTGACAGGCCTATTTGATTTGGAGATGAGAGCAACCGCGATTCTATGTGATAATCAAAGCTATATTAAAATGACAGAGAATCCTGTGTTCCACGACAGGTCGAAGCACATAAAGATTCGCTATTATTTCATCCGCGACATGGTATAGAGAGGAGCCTTGAAGCTCCAGTACATTAGCACGGATGAACAGGTTGCTTATGTGATGACTAAGCCTCTATCTCGTGTAAAGTTTGAAAACTTTCGAGATAAGCTTGGTATTGTCCGAAAGGACCTTCCCTGAAAGGGTGAGTAGATGTATTCCTTGCTTCTGACCTCGTTGTTAGACATAAAGCAAGATGAGTCATGCTTCTGACCTCGCTGTTAGACATAAAGCATGATGTCGTGTGATCCTTGCTTCTGATCTCGTTGTTAGACATAACGCAAGATGAGTTATGCTTCTGACCTAGTTGTTAGACGTAAAGCATAACGTCGTTGGTTCCTTGCTTCTGACCTAGTTGTTAGACGTAAAGCAAGATGAGTCATGCTTCTGACCTTGTTGTTAGATGTAAAGCATGATGCCGTGTGTTCCTTGCTTCTGACCTTGTTGTTATACGTAAAGCAAGATGAGTTATGCTTCTGACCTAGTTGTTAGACGTAAAGAATAATGTCAATGATTCCTCGCTTCTGACCTCGTTGTTATACGTAAAGCGAGATGTTGATGTTCCTTGCTTCTGACCTAGTTGTTAGACGTAAAGCAAGATGAGTCATGCTTCTGACCTAGTTGTTAGACGTAAAGCATGACGTTGTGATTCCTCGCTTCTGACCTAGTTGTTAGACGTAAAGCGAGATGATGATATTACTTGCTTCTGACCTAGTTTTTAGACGTAAAGAAAGATGTGACTGACACCGAGATGTGATGCTAAGATAGTGTAGTACTGTGATGTGACAACCTAGTGCTGTGATGAGGTATCATTTTTTAATGATACATGTTTGATGCAGATGATGATAGCATTCTTTTGAGAATGATGATGATGTTGATGAAGAAAACTTTCGATGACTCATAAATGTGGTAGACAATTGTTCAAGATGATATTGACGATACTTTCCTCGCGATGCCACCGATGATGCAGACCTCTATCGCCTGATGCTGATGAAGAATACCCTTCTTGTTAAGGGGGAGTATTGAAATAATGTAACTGCGAAGAGCATTCTTATTATTTTGTTATTGGATTAAATCCCCATTGTGGATTAATCGTGTTATTATTATTATTGGATTAAATCCCCATTGTGGATTAATCATGTCATTATTATTATTTTGTTATTAGATTAATCCCCATTGAGGATTAATCAAGTAGGTAATTGTATAAGGACCAAATCCCCTTTTGCGGATTGGTCATCGGACAATTACAAAGTGCAGAATAAGAAGTCGGCCCCAGTAGTTATAATGAAAGGGCCAGAATTAATTAAAGGTGGGTTTACCCACCCAGAGTGAGAGGTCGGCCCTGCCAGATGGTGACTCTTCACACGTGCCAGATTGATATAAATAAAAGGCTAGTGCCTCACTTCTTACACACACTTCACTTGCTCATTCTCTTATGAGGCAAGCTATAATTACAAGTTGGAGAGAGGAGAAAAAAGGTGGCACATCTCTTGAGGAGGAGTTTTCTGTATTGGTTGAGTTATCTCTTGAACATTGTATAAGCTATTTATGATAAGGAAGTTTTTGTTGGGTTTTCTTCCCCTAGAGGGTTTCCCCGGATAAATGTTGTGTCTCTTGTGGATGTGTATTTCTCAATGATCGTGTTCTTATTATGCTCTTATCTTATGAAATGAAAAGAACTATAATAATGGCATAAACATTAACAATATAGTCAAAGTTTCGTTTAAAGAGACATACCCTAAGGAATCGTCGGTGTAAAGTTGGATCATGAACCCGATATACTTTGTTTAGCTGCGACACAACCAATTGAGCGTCAAGATAGACTCAGGGATGAGAGATACCCAATGAAAAGGCGTCACGAAGCAACTCAATAACTGCACTATACTCGGCAACATTATTTGTGGTGTCACCTAAGCCTATACCTCTGAAAGATAACAACTGACCCTAAGGTGTACAGATTACCTAGGCTGCGGAGGCAAGCCTCTGCGTGTGTCGACTAGCACCATCTGCATACCCAACGAACACTTCGGGCTCACTTGACATATGCCATATTGACGAAAGATAACATTAATGACACGTCCATAACACTTTAAAAGAAACTTAAAAAGTAATAGTACAAAGACTATACATATGTTACAAAAAGTCACCCACAGTGACCTATCTATGAGTAATACTTCTTGAGGTAGAGCCCATTTCTAGGCTCTGCCAATGCATTCCCTTCAAAATCAACCAAACGATAAGCACCCTTTTTTAAAACCTCTTTCATAATGAAGGGTCTGAACCACATGGGTTTAAACTTTCCTGGCCCCAGGGGGTCCTTGTCTTGGTCATAGACCAGGACAAGGTTTCCTTTAGAGAAAATCCGAGGACGAATGGACCTATCATATTGACATTTGACCTTATCTTTGTGAGCCTCATTGGCCAGGGCTGCATCGCGACGTTGCTCATCAAGTTGCTCAAGGTATACTAACCGTTCTTCAAGTGGAGAAGTGTCTGGCAATAACTGTACTGCCAATTTCAGAGATGGGATTTGACATTCTATGGGCAAGACTGCCTCTAGCCCATAAACGAGTTGAAAAGGTGAGAAATCGGTTGCAGTCTTAATAGATGTTCGGTAATCCCATAATGTCGAGTATAACATCAAATGCCAATTTGACTTGGCTGAGTTGATAGTTCACTGTAGAATTGTCTTAAGAGTTTTGTTTACAGCTTCCACCTGCCCATTGGCTTGAGGGTAGTAAGGTGATGAATGTTCCTGCTGTAACCCAAGATTTGACATTAATTCGGTCATCATTTGGTTTTGAAAGTGACTGCCATGGTTAGTGACAATCTCTCTCGGGACGCCGAACCTTGCTATGATTTGGTTGAATAAAAAGAGAGTTGCAGTCTCTTCATCATCTTTAAACGTTGGCATAGCCTCGACCCACTTAGTGAAGTAGTCGATAGCTACGATGATATAGCAGTGCCCCCTTGCTGACAGGGGGTTGCATGTAGTGTAATCAATCCCCCACTTAGTGAAGGGACCAACTATGATGATAGAAAACATAGGAGTGGGATGTGCCCTCATCTTCCGAGAAAAGATTTGGCATGGATGGCACTTCTTGACCGATTCGATACAATCATTGATAAGTGTGGGCCAGAAGTAACCTGCTCATAAAATCTTTTGGGCTATTGCCAACCCAGATAAATGGCCACCACACGCTCCAGTATGGAAATTGTTGATCACTGTGATGGCCTCCTCATGAGTGAGACATCGATGCAAGATGAAGTCTACACCTCTCTGATACAATGTATCATTGAGTATGAGATAATTCTTAGCGTGATGGAATATCCTCCAATGCTCGTCACGAGAAGCAGAGGTGGGGCACTTCAAAGTCTAGAGATAGATAAGTATATCTCTGTACCAGGGGTCTAAAGATTCAATCAAAAACATATCTCCCCGGATAGGCGATTCCTCAGGCACAATGTCACCTGACTCAACTGGAAGCTCCGAAATAAGTTTTGCGAAGACCATTGACTTCTTGGAATTTGCTGAAATGAAGTCTAAGTCAAATTCTTGGAGGATGACCATCCACCTACTGATTTTTCCTCCTATAACTCATCGTGTCGACATGTACTGGAATGGATTCACAAAAGCAATGACAGTGGTCTTGCGAAAAAGAACATAGTGACGGAACCGTTGAACAGCATGAACATCTGCCAAAGCAAGTTTTTTGATATGCGAATAATTAAGTTCCGGTCCAACGAGGCCTTAGCTCAGGTAATTGATCACATATTCTAAAAATGAATCATATTCGTGAACTAAAACCATGCCTATGGTTGACTCTGCAGCAGCCAGATATAATAAGAAATCTTTGTTATAATTAGGTGGTCGTAATAGAGGTGCAGTTGTGAGGGGGTGTTTTAATGCATTGAAAGAGCGTTGACTGGCTTCGTCCCAGAAAAAAGGAACTTCTTTCTTTAGTAAACGCATAAATCCCTTGGTGATTTTAGCATAGTTGCTGATGAAGCATCATAAGAAGTTCTCCTTGCCTTGTAGACTCTGAAGTTGTAAGATTGTGCGTGGGGGCGGCAACTGGATTATTACCTCCACCTTAAGAGGATCGACCATGATACCTGTTGTCGATACGATGGAACCTGCGTGGGGGGGGGCAACTGGATTATTACCTCCACCTTAACAGGATCGACCATGATCCATGTTGTCGATACGATGGAACCTAACAAACGTCCTGACATTATGCAGAAGCTACACTTGTTTGGATTCAAGCAAATCCTGAAGTAGCGACAGCATTTGAAGATTAGTCGAAGGTGTGTGGGATGATCCGTTTGCTTGCGAGAGCGTGATGCTAAATCATCTAGATAGGCCTCGACTATATGCTTGAGGTCATGAAACGCAAAAGACATGGCCCGCTGGAAAGTGGCTCTAGCATTTTTAAGGCCAAAAGGCATCTTACGATATGCGAATGTACCCCACAGACAAATGAATGTCATTTTGTGTTGGTCTTCAGGTTTGATTTGGATTTGATTATATCCTGAAAAACCATCCATGAACGAAAAGGCTTCACAACCTACACATTCATCAATGATCTGGTCAATGAATGGTGTTGGAAAATTATCTTTGGGACATGCCTTGTTCAAATCACGAAAATCAGTACATACACGAATCGTGCCTTGTTTTTTATTGACCGACACAGGGTTTGACACCCATTGAGTCAAATGAATAGGATAAATGAAACCTGCCTTGAGCAATTTCTCAACCTCAATCTTGATGGCTGTTGTTTTCTTAGGATTAACTGGAAGAAGTTTTTGTTGAACAGGCTTGGAATCAGGATACGTTGTGATTTCATGTTCAATTATTTTTGGATCGATACCTAGCATTTCCTCATAAGACCAGGCAAAAACGTCGCGAAATTCTTTGAAAAGATCCATGTAAATTTGAATCTCTTTGGGGGAACACTCTGCTCCGACGAAGACATTCTCCACGCTGCCATGGTTTCGGGAGATGTTGATGGGTATGGTTTCAGTGATAGTCTCCATATTGCCCTCAGCATAAATTTCCTGTGTAGCTAAGAGGTTAATAGGACATGGTTGATCTCCCGTCATGGTAATGGTGAATTCTCCTGCTTCGATTCATCTTAACTCCAGGAGAAAGTATGATATGTGATGAAGATCTTCCCAAGGTTTGTCCAGACTAGTCATTACTTCGATTATTGCTTCATCAGAAGGCAAGACTAAGTCTAACGAATAGATGTTAGCAAGAGAACCCTGAGCCCAAATAGGCTCTAGAAGTGGATCTAACTCTTGTGCAGGAGTCAGATTAGGGTTAGCTGAAGCTTGTTGGACTAAAGAGTATGCTACTTCAGCAGCCGAAAAGGGCATGGACATGCCTGAGTTCCCTATCTCATCCATCGTGGCTGATGGGGAAGGAAGAATCCAAGGATCCTCAAAGTAATTCATGCAAAACGATGAAACTTGAAAAATCTCAACCTTATGGTGATTAGATATAAATTTGACATCATTGTGAGGATGTGGGTAATCGAAGGTACCCATCAAGGATGGGCACAAACCAACTCCTACGTTAACGACACCTGGTTGAGGATTATCAATCATGGGGACTATGGATGCCCCCAAAGCCGGGTTAGGTCTAGAGAAGGACAATTGATTGATGGTCACTATCCGAACCTCATGTGGAAACAACAAGACTCGAAAAACTGTAGCAACCACAGCTTTCATAGCATAAGTCCAACTCTGTCCTAACAAGAGATTATAGTTGAGGGGAGCATCGACTACCTCTACTTTGACACACACGGTCTTCCCTCCTAACTGCATAGGGAAATAAGGAACGATGCCATGTGGTCGGAAAGAACGACCGTTGAAAGAAGTGAGGAGAGTAGGTGATGGAAACAAAGTGGGATGGCCAATGGCCTTCCAACATGCTAACGACATAACGCATGTCAAGGCGCCCTCGTTGACCACCATGCATAAGATATTCTGTGTAAAAGTTTTTGTAGGATGAGCCACTACGATATGAAACGCTACGTGGTAAGGCAGACGAGGTTTTAGGTCAGTTGTATCTAACATGATGGTACCCGAATTACAAGTCTCAGTAGAGCCCAAAGCAGTTAATAAGTCTTTTCTCTGATCTGGGCAACTTTGGAGGACCTCCAAAGTAGACATCGCACAAGAGGTTTGTGATAAATCCTCCACCACAGAGTAATTATGGGAGGCCCTTGTGTTTGGGTTGTGAGAAGATTTCTTAAATGCACCCTTTGGAATGTGTGTCATTGTTTCTCCCAACGTATTCTCGATCTGTAGAGGAAGAGATGGGAGGTTAACTTCTTTACCCTTCTTAGAAGTGCTTAGTTTACTATAGTCATGTGCTCTAGTCGTTATGAAAGCATCACCCTTAACCTTATATATGTTCGCGGATGAGGGATTGTTTGGAGGAGGGCATGCTTCTTGGCTGACCCCTTCTTTTCTTGTAGAGGCTTGAGTTAAATTTTTCCCATGTTGAAAGGGATTAGTCAACACTACTTGTTGTTGTTGTGTGACAAACTTTTGGGCTTTTTCAAGTCGAGGACAAAGATGAGTCGGGTGGTCTTCCGCACACAAGTTTCACAGATACCTTACCTTCCATTTTTCCGTGGTGTCCCCGCTAGCATTATTAGTGGGTTTTTTATCTCCCTTACCCTTCTTTCGTTGTTTTTTCTTCCCTTCAGGTTGTTGGTGGCCTTTGGGTTAGTCTACTGCACAGAGTGTACCTCCGACGTTTGGGTAGGAGGAGCAGCCAAAGAAGTAGTCTAGCTGGCCACTGAGTGTTGTATAGATAATTGTTGCAATTGTTTTGTCAATTGCTCAGCGGGCTTGGTTTGTGCTGAACCAACAATACCATCGGCATGTGGTCCAACTCTCTATCTAGTTTTATCCAGTATCGATCATGGTGCATACGACATGATGTTGTATAATAAACCAAACTCAGAATAGATGAGCTCAAACTGTTGAGACTTCATGATGGAATCTTCTTTGGAGAAAACTCCGGAAGTCACGACGTCTTTGGATAATTGTGGGACCAGAGACTTAAGGAACCACTCAAGCAGGAACACTGGTGGGACTGGTACTTTGATTAGACTCTTTCGGCATCTCCACTCTCAGACATGATCAGAGATATGGTCCGCTGTTGTCTGTTTGAAATTGTCGAGCAGCTCTGTGCCAGTGTCGTATCTCATAGGTAACTGGAAATGGTTAAGGAAGGCCATCGCCAGTTCACCAAAAGAAGAGTATCTTGAGTGATCGAGCTCGATGTACCATTTCGTGGCACTCCCGATAAGAGTGCGTTGAAACAATCACAACTGTATGGAGTCATCTTTCAATGAGTTAGATGAACGCCAAAGATGGAAGGTAGTCACATGATCACCTGGATCTTCATTAGGCTTGGCCTTGAACTTTGGAATGTCTGAAGGCAACTTCATTGGCATAGGAGGCCAACGTGGATCGTGACAAATATGATCATTTAACAACCTTGTCAAATATGGCAAGTGTAACGTCGCTAGGAATGGTAGTTTGGGTTGCTGCTGATAACCTGGGAAAAAGGGTCTTGGAGTTTGACTCGCACCAGGTTGCCAGGAAAAGTTTGGCTACTGGTCCAGATTTTTGTAGAAACCATGGATCTGACCAACATAAGGATTTTGCATCTGTGGAGACATCATTGGCTGATTTTCCATAAAGGACATATGGTGTTGGGCTTGCATTGTGTTCGAAGGACTTTGGAAAGGATTACCCCATGTCGGTCCTGATGGGAGAGGCATAGTAGTCTGTCTAGGGTTCCATTGACTGTGGAAAGAATTACCCCAAAACGACTTTCCAGAGGAGGGAACGGATCCTTGTCCTGAGTTCCAAGGTCCTGTTATATGTGCCCCCGACGCAGGAATAGTACCATGCGCCAGAGTAGACCGTCCAAAAATGGGATTGCCCCCAGATGGGAAAGTGATGGATGAGAAAGTGTTGTTACCAAACGTCTTGTTCCAAACAAATGGTGTCGAACCTACCGGCATACTGTGCACAGGTGTTCCTTGACTCCCTGCTCCAAATAAACTAGTGTGTGCAGGCTACCTGGCGAACTGCTGATGCGGACCACCAAGCGAAGGGGACGAAGGAGGGATATGACCTCCTGCATAAGGAAAAGCGTTAAAAGGGACAGGAGTGCCCCCAAGTTCACCTTGCAGGGGAGCGTTAGAGCTCCTTACCCCTAGACCCAAAGTCTTTAAAGTGGAGTAAGTGAGTGCAGGAATTGTACCCGAACTAGGCATACCGTATGAGAACAGAGGGCCTGTCACACTAGGTGTGAAGGGGGTTGTGGCCGCCGCCATAGAAAAGTTCGGTCCACTGTGCAACGTAGTTGTGGCCGAGACCATGGTGTCTCAGATCGATGACAGTAAGTTAGGAAATGATTCTCCTATGGTAGCAATTGTGGTTGGAATGGAAGAATTCCTAGAAGAAGTAACAATGTTTGTTTCCATAGCTGTGTGAGGCACTGAATGGCGTTCGTAAAATTGGACTGGTACAATAACCATTGGCCAGGTATCAGTGGTTGGGGTTTCAACTGAGCCAAGAGTGGTGGTTTATTCTTCCAAGAGTTGTTTGGGCACAAAGGTTTGTAACCTCGTCGGTTCGAAAGACCCTTGTTGGTCTAGCTTCCGCCTTAATGGTGGCGGGGCTGGATCTAGTGTAACTGGCGGCAGGCCCATAAGCCTTCATGACCGACGGAGCTCGGGATCCTCCACTGTGTGAAAATATCCAAGACATGCTAATGTATTCTACACGTTCAAAAGTAACACACACTAAAAAGAATCCCCTAAGAGATAAGACAAGCAATCACTAAACTATTTGGAAGAACTGTTACAACAACCAACACTAGAGAAACTTATCGGTGCAAGTGAAACTCGAACACAAAAGCACCCTCCGGGTATACTCTGCAAAGCGTGGCCCGATGTATTTTCTAGGTACCATGGTATACCCCGACAGTCACCTGTGTATGTCCCTAAAAAGATTGGCAACTAGGTTGCCAACACGCAAACAATCATCAGGCGAGTACAGTCGAAAGTCGGGTAGACCACAATGAGTAGGGTATCAAGCCCGAAACCTGTAAAGGGTATCGAGAGAAAATGGTCCTGAAGACAACTGAGCACCTTGAATGGATTTGAGACCCATGAAGCCCCGTGGCAAATGCAAATGACGGAATCCCAAAACAAGCCCTTGATATGTGTTCTCCACTACGATTGGTCCGACTTTGGAGGGGTTATCTCCACTACCTTTCTACACGCAACCTCGTGTTTATCCCCTGTGTTAGAGGGGGGTCCTGGATAACTTCCACAAAACTGGACTTAGACACTCCCTATCGCAGACTCCAATGTTTGGTTTTGAATGGCCTTGGAGAGTTTCCTCTCCAACCTAATCCAAGGCCCTAGTCCTGAACTAGTTTGTGAACTAGTCTAATAGATTTTAATATTAGCGTTGATTTTAAGGTTTTTTCTTACGTCACGGGGTATGATGGTGAAACTGATGATGTGTAAATACGAAAGAAAAAATGAATGAAAAAAGATGGAAACAAAAGACTTTTACTAAATGTAAAATTTCAGCAACTTTTCACAAAGAAAGATTTCTTTTTCCTTTCAATTTTTCTAAGATTTTATGCAGCAAACATAAAGGAATTTCACTCGACTATGATCTACTTATGCTATAAATGCACTGAAAAAACTTACGAAATAAAAGACTTCTCCCTAGCTAATGATGCATAAACACACTCTTCAAACAAAGAAGAAAATGAAGAGAGTTTTTTTTTTTCTTTAATGCTAATAAAGCAACAAAGGGAAAATACCGACAAGCATAAAACCAAGAAAAACAAATTCTGGCTTAAAACGCAGATTGCAAAGAATCGGAGTAAAGACACACAATGGAAATCAAGAAAACAAAGACTCTTACGCTTGTCTAAAAACCATAAAACAATTTTTTATTTTTTTTTATATTTTCTATCAACTATCAACTGAGAAAAAGCAGGCTAAGGGTAAGATGACCTAACCTACTGACTGTTCATCCCTAGAATCAAACACCTGAGAGGAATACTTTTCATCAAAGGAGGGGATGACTGCCCCACCCTGATTAAAAAGTAGCCTGTTTAGCAAGATACTATCACTAAAACAACATGTGTGCAAACGCGTGCTGAGCTGAAATAGGAAGCGTGCACATGCAGGCTGACCTTGTACAGGCCGCGTGTATATATAATTCTAAGACAAAAGGAAAACAGATAGTCCAAGCCAGGAAGAGGCCTCTGGTATTGATAACTAGGGTCCCTTGAAGGCTTGGATGCTTTTTCTAACAGAAAAGAAAAAATAATGCAAGGAATAACAAAGCGAAAAAAGCAATATGAGATAGGACTGTGAACCAGCAAGACTCAGACAGGATTCCAGAAAACCCCCTGAGAATGTATAATTATGACAGGGAAGAGGTGGAATGCCTCTAAAGTTCTCTGAAATCCTACACGCTACTGTTATCTCTACAGCTAGCGTGCACATGCAGAATGTAAGAGGATAGGGCGTGAGTACATGCGTGCAGGCCTTCTGTAGGCCGTGTGTACCTCTGTGTGTCCCGACAACTATCGTCAAGAAAAATTCAGGGAAAACTGGTATGAAGAACCAGGCTCCCTGCTAGCTCAGACCTTACAGAAAAAGACATGCAAAGAAAAACAAAAAACCTATTCTTTAAACTACCCAAAAACTTTAAATAAACCCGGAAACCCTAAAGAGTATTATCCCCAGTATGGTCACCAATTCTTTTGTTGGGAAAAATACCCTATAGACTGGTAACCTAGGGTCAGACTTGCATGCAGAATTTGACCGTAAAGAAATTAATTTTTAACTTACAACCCAAAACTTAAACCCCTCTTTTGCATTACATCCATGGAAAAAGACTACTAACCTTGTTATCATCCTTCGATGTAGATCCTCCATTGTGCTTTGACCACTTTCTTGCGCTCCTCCTTCCAAAGATAACCTGCAATCAAGACAAATAACAACTAGGCATGCACACTACTTCTCTACTAGAGGGTTAGAAATCAAGCATAAATTAACCAAACCATAGATAATTCATGCATTGGGATGGGAAAGTATTGTTTTATTATTTTAAAATGAATCAACTTACAATCAAAGTTGAGACCGACCACCGCTCCTTGAACCTGATCCTGGGCTCCTCTTCTTCTGTCCTCCAACTGATTTACATTAAATCTCCTTTGGCATGAGGAAAGGATAAAGGGTTGGGACAATGGATTACGTAAATGGGAAAAGTTTCTTCGCTATATTTTTTCCTCTTCCAAATGGTACCCCTACCCCTTCTTTTATAGGCTAGAAGGAGCTAGGGTTTTGGACTAACCCTCGGCCATGCATGGCTGGGAGTTTTAGTTAACTGACCCATAGATTTTGTTCCGTCAAAAACTTTCCTTTTTTCATGCTTTGTTAGGTACATGCAGGTTGTAGTGAGCCATCCAGTGTGCACACACGTGCAGTAATGGGTTAGGGCGCGTGGGCCTTGACACAAGAGGATTTTCAAAGAGTTGTTCAGCAGAGTTTTGGCAAAGAAGGGATATGAGTTGGCCTGATGCCAGGTAAGCATCTGTGGTGAAATTTAGGGTTATAGCACTAAATCATGTTGAAAACCTAATTCACTATTGACTTCCAAAACCCTAAATCACTACTGAAACCCTAATTCATTATTGACTTCTATTTTTAGCTCATAATAACTTAAAAGCACTTTTAACCCTTTTTAGTTCAATGTCACTTTCTGAATATAACACCTATGGCTAGAGTGACCTCTAGCAACCATGTTTACCCCTCTTTGGCCCTAGCTATAGGCTAACGGGGCGATTTAGACCATTAAGCCTCCTCTTTGGAGCTCCTATTTGGAAAGGGACATTACAATCCTCCCTTCCCGAAATTGCTTGTCCTCAAGCAATACTAGTCCAAGGTGCTGCAACACTTGCTCGCTCTCCCAAGTAGCGTCCTCTACTGGAAGCCCTCTCCATATAATCAAAAACTCTCTGATGATCCTGCTCCTCAGTTTCCACTCCCAGAACTTGATGCGGGATCATCTCAAGTGAGCCAGCGCGAAGGCAAAAGATAGCTGGACAAGCGCCTAGCTGCAAATTTTGAAATTATCTTGAAGTTAACGCGCCAATCTTAAATGAGATAATTAAGAAGGAGCGCACTTGTAAAATGTAAAAGCACCTTGAGCGATCCGCTCTCGTACTTAGTAGGCAGAAGGCATTTATTTTAGTTAATGAAAGTAGATAGAATTGAATATTAGATTAGACAGTTTTAGAGTGCAAGAGGGAAATAGGATATAGACACTCTCATTGTGTATTGTAACATTAGCAAGAGAGAGAGAAGAGAATAGAGGAGATTATGCCAATTGAGAGCATAGAAGAGAAGCAGAGAGCTGTGTAAAATAATTCCATGTACAGAAGTTCTGGATTAAAGAGTTAATTCTCAGAGTTGCAAACCTAAGCAAAGTATTGAGAGACTATTGCTTCAGGTGTGCACAGAGTCAAAGGATTTCAACACTTGGAAGTGCTTGAAAGTCTGCCGCAAGGAGTGCGAGCAGGAGTTTTCTGAAAGACTTGAAGTCGTGGGAAATCTAGGAAGGATTTGAACCTTCGAAGGGATGAAAGGAAGGCAAGAGGCCAAGTGTCTGGAAGAATTGAAGGAAGGCGTAGCAATGTCAGACCATAGGAGGACAGGTTCTCAGAGGAAAGGGAATGGACAGTTGGAATTCTCTGTGGAGAATTCATGAAGTCTCGTGAGCCATCAGATCTCATGGAAGAGAAGGGGATTTACTGCGAGTATTCCTAAAGGGTCTAAGCTCGGGAGGAGTAGAATCATAGATCCAAGACATAGGAGTCATTGGATTTACATGTGAATTTCTATTTTGGGTTTTTGCGAGTGGAAGTCTCGTAATCATTGCAACAGGAATCGTGAAATCACGAACTTTGAAATGCCGAAGGGACAAAAGGATCATGTGGGCCACAGGAATCGGTAGGGTGGATAGGTGGTGCACTCTCGACAACGAAGTCAATTTAGTTGACCATTTTGGGGTTTCGTGGAGTGAAGTTTCGAATTCCTTGCATTAGGATTCTCGATATCGCGAAGTTCGAAGTCCCGACAGAGTAAAGGGGCGTTGAAAGGTCAACCTTACGGACGCATCAACGTTTTGGAAAATTGGGTTTTGGGAATCAATGGAATGAGTTGCTTGACATCGCGACCGTTGAAATCGCGATAGGGAGAAATCTGAAGCAGGCAGAGGAAGGGTCAACGTTGACTGATTTTCGGGTTTTCGAAGATTGAGGGATAATACGCCCGACCACCGGATTCGTGGAAGTGCGAAGTCCAATTTCCCAAAGTATAAGGGGAAATTACTCGAAGGAAATTGTGGGTGCAGATTTCCTGAAAGGGAAATAGAGGAGTCATTTCCAAGGACTCTTCAGGCCAGTGAGGGAGAAAGATCTTGAGCACGTGAACTTATGACCTGCATGTTGTGGAAGGGGTCGTGGCATCAATTTGGTATCAGAGCTCATAAAGTTTTCTTTTCTTTCTGTTGCAGGGAAAAAGATAATTCACCATGCCACCAAGGAGAAGGGACAGGCAAACACCCGATCCACTAGAGGAGAGGGAAATGCTGCGAAGAAGAGGTAGGAAGATGAATGATCCAACCATGGAGAGAGAGATGCATGATCTATGAGCCAGACTCGAAGACATGGAGATAACACAGAGGCATACAGTCAGTGCTGGATATCTTTGTGATTCTGAAAGTGAAATTGAGGTTGAACATGAAGGAGAAGAAGTTGCATCCAAAGATGCAACAAACAAATGTTTGATTAGAGCTATTGCAAGAATGGGTGCAAGAGCAAAAATGGACATTCCAGTTTATGAGGGAAATCTAGATGCAGAGGAGATTCTAGATTGGATTAGAGCCCTGGACACATACTTTGAATATGAAGATGTTGAAGAGGACAAGAAAGTCAAGCATGTTGTCACAAGATTAAAGGGACATGTAGCATTGTTGTGGGATGAGCTACAAGATGACAGGAACTGCAAAGGCAAGCAAAAGATCAAAAGCTAGGATAAAATGATCGCGAAGATGAAGGTGAAATTCATCCCCAGAGATTATCAAATTACCATGTTTAGGAGAATGCAGAACCTGAGATAGAAGCTGATGACAGTGAAAGAATACACTGAAGAATTCTACAAGTTGAACATCCGGGCAGGTCATCGGGAAAGCGATGATGAAAAAGTTTCTAGATACATGAATGGCATGAGACATGACATTCAGGATGAGATGAGCATCGTAACCATCTGAATGGTGGAAGATGCTTATCAGATGGATCTAAAAGCTGAAGAGAAGATGAGCCAAAAGCAGGGTCAAAGAGGCCGAGGCAGGAGTCAGCACAGAGGCAGATCAGTTGCCTAGGATAAAAACCAGAAGCCTAAGGAGGACTAGAAAAAACCTCAGACTTGAATTGAGAGAGGTGGAACCTCACAGCAAGGGAAATATGCTGAAAAAAGAGGGCAACATACCGAACAAAGAGGAGAGTGTGCTGATAATAATGTTTTTCCTCGTACTAGAGGTAGAGGAAGAGGAAGAGGTGGAGTGATAACATGCTTCACATGTGGAAAGAATGGGCACAAGTCTTATGAGTGTCTAGACAAAAATAAATAGAATGGTGAGACTCACATCACCGAAGCACAGAGGCAGGATGTTGAGGGTGAAGATGTTGAAGGTAGAAGATCATTGATGATGCGAAAAGCTCTTTTGACACCATAGAAGAGGTGGAGAGTTTAGTCCAAAGGAGCATACTTTTCCGGACTGCTTTCAAAACCAAGGACAGGGTATGCAAGGTCATTGTGGACAGTGGTAGCACAGATAATATCGTTTCTACGGAGATGGTGGAAAAGTTGGAGCTAGAGACGATTGATCATCCAAGCCCATACAGAGTTTCATGGCTACAAAAAGGACATTAGGTAACGATCACTAAACAATGTTTAGTTGAATTTAAGAGAGGAGTATATAATGATAAGATATTATGTGATGTTATTCCTATGGATGTTTTTCATCTATTGTTGGGTAGACCATGGCAATATGACAAGAATGTGATTCATGATGGGAGAATGAACACATACACCCTAGAGAAGAATGGGAGGACTCACATGTTGCTTCCAATCAAAGATAAGGAGGTGAAACTTGAAGTAAGCAACACTGTACTTCTCATGAGTGGGAAGGAACATCTTACCGAGGTCAAGAAGAAGTAAGAACTGCAATTTATTGTGGTCAGAAAACCAAAGATTGTTTTGACCAGCACAAGAGTAGATGATTTACCAGAAGAGGTTCATGAACTGTTGGAAGAGTTCGCTGACATAGTAGTGGACGAACTACCTCGTTCGTTGCCACCGATCAGAAGTGTGAGTCATCATATTGATCTCATACCAGGAGCCATTTTTCCAAACAAAGTCGCGTATAGATTGACGCCGCAAGAGAATGAAGAGGTCAAAATACAAGTCCAATATTTATTGGACAAAGGTTTGGTCAGGGAAAGCTTGAGTCCATGTGTTGTTCTGACAGTACTCAGTCCGAAGAAAGATGGAGGCTAGAGGATGTGTACTGACTCGAGGGTGATCAACAAGATAACCATCAAGTACAGATTCTCATTGCCAAGGATGGATGATCTGATGGATTTCTTGAGTGGAGAAAAATTATTTTCAAATATTGATTTGAAAAGTGGTTATCATCAAATCCGCATGAGAGAAGGTGACGAATGGAAGATAGCATTCAAAACCAACGAATGGTTGTATGAATGGCTTGTTATGTCATTTGACTTAACAAATGCATCGAGTACCTTCATGAGGTTGATGAATGAAGTCCTAAGGGAGTTCATCAGAAAATTTGTTATCGTATATCTGGATGACATATTGATTTTCAGTAAAACAGTGGCAGAGCATCTGAAACATTTGGCTATAGTGATGCAGAAGTTACAGCAGGAGAAGCTATTGATAAATGTGAAGAAATCCTCATGAAAACAGAGCTCATTTATCTAGGGTTTGTTATTTCTGTAGATGAGTTGAGGATGGATATAGATAAGGTAGAGATAATCAAGAATTGGCCATCACTGAAAAATATCTTTGAGGTGAGAAGTTTTCATGGATTGGCTAGTTTCTATCGAAAGTTCATTAGAAATTTCAGTGGAATTAGTGCACCGATGATGGACACAATGAATAAGAGACACAAATCTTTTCACTGGACAGAAGAAGTTGAGAAGAGTTTTAATTTGTTGAAAAGGAAGATTACAGAACAACCAATTTTGGTGTTGCCGGATTTCCAAAAGACTTTTCAAGTGAAATGCGATGCAAGTGGGTTTGCAATAGGGGTAGTATTGAGTCAAGAAGACAAGCGGATAGCATACTTCAGTGAGAAGCTGAATGACGTGAAAGTGAAATACTCCACTTATGACAAGGAGTTTTATGCTATCATTCAGGCACTGAAAAAATGGAGACATTACTTAATCCCGAAGGAGTTTGTCCTATACAGTGACAATCATCCACTGCAGTTTGTGACTCAACAGGAAAAGTTGAAACAGAGACATGTTAAATGGGTTGAATATATGAAAAATTTCACTTTTGTGATTAAACATATTTCTAGTACTGCTAACAAAGTTGTTGATTCTTTGAGCAGGAAGTGTTTTCTATTGCAGGAGTTCAGAGTCAAAACATTGGGTTTTGCTGATCTCAGGGACATGTACAGAGATGATCCATATTTTAAGGAGGCTTATGAAGCAGCTGAGAATCCAATTCTCAGAGATAGAAGTCAATGGGTAGAATACATGATCCCGGAAGGATTACTGTTTAAAGGTAATCAGTTGTGTATTCTGAAATGCTCCATGAGGGAGAATTTGATGAGGGAGAAACATAGTGGAGGATTAGCAGGACACTTTTGTCACGACAAGACATTCACAAAGTTGAATGAGTCATATTTTTGGCTGAGAATACAAGCAGACATCAAGAGATTCGTGGACAGATGCAGAATTTGCCAGCATTCGAAAGGAAGAAGACAGAATGCAGGGTTTTATCAACCATTGCCCATACCTGAGAGGCCGTGGGATGCAATCAACATGGATTTCATATTGGGGTTGCCAAGAACACAAAGGGGTTTTGACTCAATCTTTGTGGTGGTGGATAGATTTTCCAAGATGGCACAGTTCATTCCATGTCAAAAAACGAGTGACACAACTCACATTGCGAATCTATTTTTCAAAGAAGTCATTCGACTTCACGACTTGCCAAGGATCATAGTTTCGAATCGAGACACTAAGTTCATGGGACACTTTTGGAGGACATTATGGAAGAAGCTGGGAACTAAATTATCATTCAGTTCATCTTATCATCCTCAGACAGATGGACATACAGAGGTGGTGAATAGGAGTCTGGGAGACTTGCTGAGAATCCTCGTGACAGAACACCACAACTAATGGGACAACATATTACCACAGGTGGAAGTTTCTTATAATGACTTAGTTAACAGAAGCACAGGGCAGAGTCCATTTCATATTTTCTATGACATGCAGTCGAGAGGAATTTCTGAATTGAGGGATTCAGAACAGATGACGATTAGGAATTCTAGTGCAGAATATTTCATAGAGGCGATGGAGGAACTTCACAGCCAGGTGAAGGAGCGATTGCAGAGTTCGAGCCAAGAATATAAGCGTAGAGCAGATCAACATAGGAGACAACTTCAATTTGAGGTTGGTCATTTTATTCTTGCACATTTGAGAAAGGAAAATTTCAGGAGAGGAACATATAATAAACTAAAGATGAAGAAAATTGGGCCATGTAAGGTCTTGAAGAAATTTGGGGAAAATGCTTACAAGATTGAATTATCCGATGGGATCGGAATTTCTCCGATATTCAATATCTCAGATTTGTACCCATATAAAGCTGAGGAAGCAGAAGCAGGAAATAAACATCTAGTGGTCCAGTGGACAAAATGTTAAGCCCTAATATTGGCTCATTACCCCAATTAAGGGGTAATGAGTCAATATTGCCATCACTGACGCAAGAATTCTCCAACTGAGGAATAGATCCATTTCAAAGTATCTCATTAAATGGAGG